>JAMKQA010004171.1:0-21916 GCA_024699735.1 Posidonia australis | reverse complement strand
CGCGACATACATTGCAATATCGTTTCCCTACCTACACTTTCCGACACGTGTCGGCGAAATTTCGCCGACACTGTCCGACATTTGGTTCCATGGTTGTGGGTGGATGACAGAGAAGAAGACGAGGAGAGGGAGGAGGTGGAGTATTTTGGCAAAACCATGGAGAAAGAAAATGGAGGTCTAGGTCTATTCCATTCTATTACATACCAAACACCGGAATGGCCATTTTATTTTATTCCGTTTCAAATTTCATTTTAAAGTTCATTCTATTCTAGTTTATTTTCATTCCAACGTATCAAATGCTACCTTAATGATTTTTGTTAGAATTTTAAATTGCACAGGAGTTGATTTCTTTGTTTCAAACAAAACAAGGTTATAATGCTAGTATATTGTGTCTGATTTTCAGCTCAAATGATTTGATTCAAACATGGTCATAATGCTAATAAGTTGTCTTGATTTCCAACTCACTCTTCTACTAATATGTGTGAATTTCAGCTTATAGAATGGCCTTATCTTAACCTATGTTGCCATTTTGAACCTCTATTGTTACTTTCCTTGTCTGTTGTATCTTTTTCTGTTAGCTTGCCTTACTAGTTCCAATATTTCATAATATGTATTGATGCACTACAGATTGCACTTGGTTTTGAGCAAAATAAGGTTATAATTTCTAACTCAAACAATTGATTCAAACAAGGTCATAATGCTGGTACGTTATGTTGATTTTCAACTCACCATTGTACTAATATGTGTGAATTTCACCTTATAGAAATGGCATTAACTTGACCCACATTGCCATTTGGAACCTCTATTATTACTGTCCTTTTCTGTTGTATCTTTGTCAGTTGTCTTGCATATTCCAGAACTTTGAGGGCTTCTCTGACAGCTTTTAGCTTTTGAACCAGGATAGTTCCAATATTACTTGATATTGTTGTTGTACTACAGGTTACCACGTGGTCAGAACTTGAGAGAAGTCTGATGCCCAATGGTCGTATTATGGTGAATTGTGGTGGTGCTCATTCAGAAACATCTCATACTGACGATGGATTGCTAGATCCGAATTCCTTGATTGGTGGTTCATGGGTACAGAATTCTACAATAAAGACGCTAAATCGAATCTTTCCTAAAATGGTACATGAACATTTTTTAAAATTTTGCAAAAATCAATCATTTCCTATCAAGTATCAACCCATGAAATATATTATGTTGCAAAATAATGGCAGCTACTTCACTTAAGTAATTATTTTTTATTTCCTTAAAATTTCTGATGCAAAATAATCCTTTTGTCTCTTGCTGTTACTTGTATATATTTGGTTTCATTGAGCATAGTTTAGCCCCTCAGAACTTGGTGAATTTTTTTTAAGGTTATATCCATTTCATTGTTTGCTTTTCCTCTTTTCTCTCAAATATTCAAGAGGAGTTTATGGCCTATAACGATTTTCTATTGAACACATTTCACCTTCTTTCTCAAATTTTAGAAGGCAATTTCCTAGTATAGCAGTATCAACAACAAAGGATCTTGGATAGTTTAAATAAAACTAATAATAGCACCCATCACATGCATTTGTTCATCACAATGTGTGATTTTTGTTACACTAATGGTAATAAGACTAATATAATGATTTTTCAATCTGGTTTAATAGACATTTTCACTATGCTTATGGATAACGAAAATCCAAAGTAGTCTATTAAGGCTTTTAACTCTGGCTATAAGGGCACAAGTGAGTTCATAGATATGTAGATAATGTTTTTCAAGAGTCACAAGCAGTAGCTGTTCTAAAGCGTTGTCTGCATTAACATATTTTGTAACTTCTTCATTTTATCTTTTTTTTTGAACTCTGATTCAAAATAGATATACTTCTTCACTATACTTAAAATTAAATTCATTTGATATGCAGTTAAGTTGGAGGAGACTGGATGAAAAATATAGTGAAAATTATCTTGCTCTCACTGGACCAGTACCAGATTTTGACTCTTGGTCTGCTGCTGTCCCTAACAAGTTGAGCTCAATTGTTAAGCAATGGAAACCATGTGAAAATGTTTGATAGGCGATTAAAGTTCTTTTCAAGCAAACGTTCATCTTTAGTTTGGAGATGGGAAAAGCTGGTGATGTGTCTTCTGTTCATATGTTTTATAGCACGTAATCATCACCTAACTCAAGACCTTGGTACCTCGTCATTCAATAAGAATTCTAGCAAGTCAGACTCAGAGTAAGTTAGATATGGGATTCTATTGCATAAAATTTGACTGGAAAGTCTAATTCTCTTTTAATTTTTCTTTTTCATGTTCTATCCAGTCTGGAGACAAAGCAGAGTTGCAGCATTAGTTTTGATTTGAGCGAGTAGAGCCAGACTCAGAAATGCTTGGTCATAGTCAGGATGCTTGCTGGACCTTCAGTATGTTGAGAATGATAAATTTTTTAATATTTGAAGGTGCTTGTTTATTCTTTTGTAGTTTAACTAAGAGAAGGTCAAATGATAAATCCCTTTGAGTTGTATCTATTATGTAATTTAACTAATGATATGCATATTTATCGTTGCAAGTCAAAGGGATTTTAGTTTTATGGCACTTTGGAATTGTAGTCTACTAAATGATACAATTATTTCTTTGATTATATGTGACTCCTGAGGAATTCTCATTTTTGTATTCGTAATATGGGACTAGCAAATGATAAATACACGAGGCAAGCTCAAAAGTAGTTCTTTCCCTCTGATTTTGCATGGTTCATATATTTACACAGTATTACTGTTAAGATCACATTTATTCTTATTATTGTACATACACACAACCTTACATTTTATCACATTGCGGTAGACATAGAACCCTGGTGCCACCATCAGTCGGACCACCTTAGTCACCGGCACACGAACACGGTCCACTGCAGTGTCCTCCATATACTGTGGTTCAAACTGTATTCCTTTATCAACCCGGAACATTGGCACGACAGGATGGACTGACCAAGCCAGCAGATGGACCAGCCACACCCACTTGGCAGCTCTGAAAAAGGCTTGCAGCAGTGGCTCCTGCCACACTTGTTCCCACCTGAGCATTGTCATCACATCACCCATCTTCTGGTCACAGAACATGCTTAACCCCTGACTATGGTGCCATGTTCCATTGCTTAGCACATCCTCCCAGCTGAGTCCCTTTAGGGCCTCATAGTCTGCCTGGTTCGATATGCATCTGGCATTTGGGTCTAGAATCAGTTCTGAACCACCTTGCCTGAATCCAGTTGACTCAAAATCGTCGTAGAAAACCCTGTTCAGAAGGGCCTCCAGGTATAAAAGGAGACTCCTAGAGGTGCTGGATACTCTCGCGTTGTAGGGTTTGAGGAGGAGGCCAATCTGGTCGAGAGTTTTGTCTAGTTCACACTGGCAGATTTCTGCCAACAAAGACCGACCAAGCTGGCGAACCATGCTCCTGCTCTCTTGAACTGCCCAGAGTAAGTCATCCAAAGGGAAGGAATTCTCCATTGAGACTGCTGCCATTGGCATGCCACTACCATTTCCACCAGTGCAGCGGTTGTTGGTAGAGCTGACAAGGAACTCAAGATCACTGCAATATGTGTTGAGCCTTATGAGGTTCTTCTCCAGCTCAGACACAGACTGCTTCAGCCGTGAAACTTCAGTGAGTGCCTCATTGCACTTCCTTGTGGTACGGTGAAGCTTCCTTGAAAGCTCAGCAGCCACAAGCTTCCAGTTCTCCTCACGGGGGTTAGCAGAGTTGAAAGGGTATGAGGAGAGATGGGGGCTAGCCTTGCTGGTGAGAGAGGAGAGGACTGATTTTACCAGAGTGTTTTTGTAATTGCCACTGCAACTGTAATTGGAGGGACGGCACTTGTAGTCTACGGTTGTGTCATGGAGACGTGTAGAGTGGTGTTTGTTTGGTGTTGTGTCTAGTGACTTTCGTACTTGGGATGTTTCTATGTTTGAGTATCCATCTTCTTCCTCGGATGCATGCTCTGAAATCTGCACGCAAATCACAGAATTGTGGCACTATTAGTTGCATAGATGTTTCCTGTCAAATTAACTTCAGTGAGAGTGAGAGAGACTCAACAGGTGTGAAGAGTGGGCAGCGAGGAGGGTATGGGAAAGACGATGAGAAGGAAGAGGATGCCATGGATGAACCGGTAGCTGCAGGCATTGCTTTCCGCTTCTAGTCTAGGCTTCTGTTGTAATGCAGAAGAAGCATGTTATTGTTTATAGAACAAATCCGTGAGACTGAACGGCTAGAGGCCGATGACATTTATGTGTGCAGCACGAGGATTCTTGAAAAGAACAAAACTACCTTACATGTGGAGGTGAACCTCCCATCTCCTTCGATGATTTTTTTTAAAAGATTCCCATGAGCGAGATCTTTAATAAACAACTGTGATGCGATAGTTTTATATGGGATAACTTTTAAGAAATTCAATCTAGTTAATGTCAGCTTCTGGAAACAGAGTTGTTTGATTCTTCTAAATTGTTTTTATTTTGACAAATTCTCCGTTTCCTAGCACTTTCATCGAAGTTGCGAATTCTTGCTTATAATATTGAGTTTTGGTTGAGTTGGCCAACAACCCATCAGCGACTCCTCTTCAATCGTTCTACGCTGCGTTTTTATTGCTATGATACTGCAAATTGCTGGTAATATTAATCCTTCGGTCAACGTCTTGTTCTTCGATTGTTGCAAGTGGGTGGGTAGGATCAAATATAGACATGCAATTTCTAATCTTTAATTTGGGAATATTAGTTGGTTTTGAACTATAGAACATTATCTATTATTCACTTTTGGTGAGAAGAGTGATGGCATTTGAAGCACAGGTGATACGCAAGCAACTTCAAATATTAATGTAGTTTTTCAAGCGGGGTAGCCGTAGTATCATTACAAAAAGTTACGTTACTCATGAGGTACTGTTTGTTTCCTTCGTTCTCCCTCACATTTCTTGGTCTAGTAGAGGTAGACTGTCGCATGTCTCAACCATAAATTTGGCAAGAAATTAACTCACTTTAATTTCTACTACTACTATTACTACTATTACTAATAATAATAATAATAATAATAATTTTTGGGTTGATGGAAGTTCCTTGATTACTATGATGAATTTGATAATAACTCAATAATTCATATTGGAAGAGGATTCATTCAACTATTGACCGGTCAACACATTGCTTTTAGGTTTCTTTCGTTTTATAGGATTCTCAATTTCAATGTGGCTTGGAAGTTAACTTTCTATTTGGAATGAGGATAAATTATTTGGCATTAATTTATCTCATTCGTTAATCTTTTCCAATTCTACTTGATATGGGACCTTAGTCAGGTCTATCAGGCTCAACAAGTCACGTACTCAACATCTTGTTCGGTCGAATTACAACGGTGGGTTTGCTCCAGGCCTTTCAAATCGAGTATAGCCTACGAAGCTTACCTAACTCTAGTGAGCTATAAATACCCTTCCACATGCATACCTAGGTATGCATTAATTGCATTCTAGCACTTAAATCTGATCCCCACCCCAACCTTACACACTTCTTGAAATTGAGCATCACTTTGAATCTTCGCAACTTGTTGAATGTTCTGACAAGGTCGATGATGTGCTCTGACTACTCTCTACTCTTGAGCATGTCATTCACATACGTCTTGACATTCTGTTCGATTTGGTCCTAGTAAACTCTCTACACAAGTTGCTAGTAAGTAACTCTTGCGTTCTTTAGGCCAAAAGGCACGACCTTGTAGTAGAAGACGCCTTGGTTCTTGATAACAACGTTTTTTCCTCGTCGATCGATCTTGTTATAGCCCAAGAAGGCATCCATCTTGTTGAGGAGGTGGTTGCTAGATGCACCATCCACAAATTGGTCGGTGTTCAACAGTGAGAAGTTATCTTTAGGGTAGCACTTGTTGAGGTCTGTGAAGTCTACACATGTCATTTATTTTTTATTAGTCTTTTGGACGAGCACTATATTTACCAATTAAGTCGGGTATTGGACCTCCCAAATGAATTTGACCTATAGTAGTTAGTCGACCTCCTTTACTACCATTGTCAGGTTCACTGGGGCCTAGCTCCTCTTCTTCTGCTCTTTTGGCCAACCTTTATGCAAAGGAGTCCAAGTTTTGTCCTAGAAACTTAACAAGGTTGATCTCCATTTGGCTGGGAAGGTTTGTACCTACAACCTCCTAGGCTAGTCGATGCTGTTGAACTCTATTTCCTTGGTCTCCTTCGCTGGCTCCATCTGCATGGTGGTTGTTTCATTGCTTTTGTGATTGAGCAGCGACGCTCGATCACCTTCTCCTACTACATTGAGGCCTACCCCTCCGTCGTTGGAGTGCTCTTCCTTCTCTAGCGCCTTGGTCTCCGAGTGCTTTCCATTCAATGAGCTCACGTATCATACTCTTGTTGCTACTTGGTCCCTATGTATACATGCTACCCTGGCTGTTATCAAAAACTTCATACAGAGGTGGTAAACGGAAGGGATCGCTTGCAACTAGCCAAGCGTTGAATGATCGAGTATGATGTTATAGTAGCTCGAGACTTTTATGACAACATACTCGGTCATGATGATGACTTGTTGGTCCCCTTCTCCCAGGCTAGTAGGCAAGGTGATTGTGCTTTTAGTTGATGTCATGTTGTTGTTGAAGTCGATTAACTGAGCTTTCAATGGCTTCAAGTGCTAAGGGTCCAAGCCCATCTTCTGGAAGGACTCCCAAAAGAGTATGTTGTACGAGCTACCTTCGTCCACCAAGACTTGTTTGGCAAGGGTGTTGGAGATAGTCATCGGATGACGACGGTGTCATCGTGTTGGACCACAACCCCCTCTAGGTCGCGACTGGTGAAGTTGATTTCTTCTTCCTTCCTCAACCACTTAGGCCCAACCGAAGCCATCCCAGCATTGTACATTATCCACACATGTTGCTTCATTATCGACTAGCTCACCTTTGCATTTGGCCTTCGAAGATAACTTCAATGACTTTTAATGGGATGGGTTGTGTGTGTGACTCCTCCTCGTTGTAGCTTGTGTCCCTCTTGGGCTTGTCAATGTACCGTCCAAAGTGCCTTTGTTGAATGAGTTCCTCAATTTCTTCCTTCAGGAACAGCCAATCTTCAATTGAATGGCTTACGTCCCAATGGAAATCATTGTAGGCTCTATGCGTCGGTAAAGCTCCATGCACATCCTCAGGGCCGCTCACGTTCTCCGTGTTCTTTGTTTCCATCAGTAGTTGAGCCTGGGAGACATTTAAGGGAGTGAAGTGATTGTATATTGGGACGATCGATGAGGGTTGAGGAGGTCGATCAATCCTGTGGTCGATTGCTCTCTTAGGTAGGGGTAATGGCCTTCTTTCATGGCACCGGGACGTAAACCTCACTCCTGTTGGAATTTGTGATTGTTCGACGAATTCCTTTTTAGTTGCTCCTTTACAGGTTGTCCTAACAACTTTGGTTGCTTCTACTTCATCAACCAAACTGTGCTTCTTAGCTCACTCTAAAGCCTCCATGAAGGTCCTTGCTTTTTTCTTGGCGAATGATCGAGAGAGGTCTCTATTGAACATCTCCTAAGTGAAGGCAGCTAAGGCAATACTATGGTCAAGTATTGAGATCTCCATGGTTGCCTTGCTAAATCAATGAGTGTAGCTCTTAAGAGATTTCTCGGTCTACTAGTATAGGATCATCAGATAGTCAAAGTCCTTGATCCTTTCCCTCTTGCTAACATAGTGGCTCTGGAGAACCAAACTTTAGTTGCGCCTTTAAGGGTGGTTGGGAAGGATAGCATTCAACACTTGTTGGATGCCCAAGATGTTTTGTAGCACTTGCATATGGTCAATCGGGTTTCTCGTCCTATCGTAGGGATCCATGTGTGGCATCTTGAATCTAGTTAGTAAGGGTTTAATGTGGATTTGTTTGGTAAAAGGGGAGAACTCAATCATGTCGAATACATTGGTTGAGCTTGTCTTCTCCCTTTGCTGCATCTTCATTAGATGGTCCTTCATCAGTGCTAGCTTTTTCTTTACATATTGGTCAAACGACCTTACTATCTTGCTATGCCCCTCACCCACCATATGCAAGGATGCGAGGGTCGGCTCTTCATGGCTCCTACATTAGGTAAGGGGTGTGTGCTACAACAACTAGTCAACCCTTTCCTCTTGAATAGTTCCCAGTGCGACTTGTGCTACCTTGTCATCTCTTCTTCTGTGCTCACAAGTGAGGAACGCCGTCAACTCTTGCAAGGCGTAGAAGTTTACCAATGTAAGCTTCATCGCTTGCTTGCATATTTGTCTCTTCAAATGAGTATGACATGTATGCAACTAGCTTTTCTCATGGACAACGTCAATTGATTTCACCCACCACTTGACTGCTAAGTTGGTACTCCTAAACACTATAGGACCTAAGCAAATGGGAGGTCGACGAGCTCCCAATCTAGTATGTTTGTCTCGAACAAGGAGATCAACGAGGGGCAAACACAAATAGACCTGAGAATTCACAGTAATAGAAGCTTAAAGGGTGTCAGGTTGCTGATCGAGACTCATTTGATGCTTAAGTCAGTAAGGTTGGGGTGGAGATCAGATTTGAGTACTAGCACTACTAGAAAAACAAGAATTTGCTAGGACATATGTCCTTACAAGGCCCTCGCAATGTTCTTGCTATTTCTTTGCTAAAGGCTCTTGCAAGGGCATTGCAAGAAAATACCATCCTTGCAACATCTGTCATCATTAAATTGATTTTGCGAGGTGATTCCCTCGTAATGTGCTCATGAGATAGTTTGCAAGGACATGTGTCCTCGCCATGTCCTTGATATATCCTTATAAAATGCTAGCCTATTGCTCGCAAAAGATGGAAAAATATTATAGTTGTTTCAGAAATAATGAGAAAATTTCAAGGAAAAGTCCTCACTAGATCCTTGCTATAGTGAAAACATTACGAGGACTCTAATTGTAGAGAGCTAGTAGTAGACTCTTTTAGGTAGTTGAAAAAAAATATAAATCAATATTATCAATGATTGAAATTACCAATATAAATCTGAACGTATGAAAGTTGCCTCTCGTTGAATCAAGTATTTCTGGACATGTCCCACTTTAAATCTAAACATATTGAAGTTGCTAACTCTGACAACTGGGAATGTAAATAATTTTGATCAAGTGAGAAAGAAGACTAGGTCGAACATCCAAAATGCGTAGTAGAAGTCGCAAAAGAATCAATAGTAGACTCTTCTGAGTTGTATGGATTAAGACCATTCAAACCTTACTTTCTTGATTAGTTACCCACGTTTTTTCTTCTTTAAAATTTGTTTTCAAAGTTTCTTGTTAAAGATTAAGTGTTTATCAATACTATCGCCTTCATATTTTTCTTAATATAGGAAAGTGTACTTATTTTGTAAAAATAAATACAAGAAGTTAGTTAAAGATGATTAAATAGAAGTATATATTATTAAATCAAATTTAATTCTATGATAGTTACTTACAAGTACATTTTTTGTAATAGGAGTTGACCAAACTTGTTCCGTCCTACTAATGTGGAATACAGTCTACTACTCCACAACTATAGGTTCTTTACATAGTTGAGTGACATGTAACAATTGAAACATACATTATTAATTTAAAAGACATCTAAAATATAAGACATTTACGTTAATACAAGACATTTACATTTACATAGAACTTGAAAGTACCAAACAAAGAAATAAAGAAAACTTACGATTGATTAAGAACACTAGGATCCATGTTGATTAAATAAATTGAAGTTTAATGAAATCAATGGTCTATCTTTGTATTATCCTAATTGACTAAGAGCACCCTACTCAAAAAGTTCTGTTTTTATCAATTCTAACTCTTAAAGTGTTTTTTTTTTGTTATCGGTTTAAGTTAATTCTGCCTCTTGAAGTGTGACATAGAAGATTAGGTCATATTTCTAAGATCATGACATTGAATCCAGACATACTTATTCATATACTTATTTCTAACAATTGCATTGGATGCAAGAAGACTGCCCCATAGAAAGGGTAAGAACATATATCATGACGACCATCTACATCTACAGTTACAAACTTTTTTATATTTTGGAATAAAATCTGATCCATTAGCACTTGACCAGAAACAGAAATGTTCCTACAGGAACAGACAATGGCACAACAATACAACATATCATAAAAGCTGCTTCGAATGTAGCCATGGAGGATGTGTAATCAGCCCATCCAACTGCATGTCAATGACGGGACAGTTTACTGCAAGCATCATCATTCCCAACGCTTCCAAGAGAAAGGAAACGACTTGAGAATGAAAGGATTGGTGATACTACATCAAGCGCAACTGTAGTTGCAAAGCCGTAAATCGTTGGAGCCTTGTTTGTTAATTTTGGCCTGTTAATTTTCTGTTCCGTTTGCAGCTATTTGTTGTAGTGGTGAAGTCTCTTTGTGGTTATACAAGAAGTTGAGAGTTCAATTTCTACAGACATTATATATATTATATCACTTAGTATTTTCTTATAATTAAGTATTTAAGTGTAATATATATTAATTACTGTTTACAGTAAAAAAAAAATTCCTGTCCCGTATTTACTTTATTACACTTGAGGATTGTGCCTGTGTTTGATTTACTTGAGTGTTGACGAAAGCTTTCTTGCGCTCTGTCTAGATTGAGTGCTACCGAAGGACTTGTTATGTGAGTTCAAATCCTAACTATTTGCAAGTGCACTGCAACATGGTGCATTACATCTAACACCCAAGGGATTTCTGATGGACAAAAACGTACTTACAGGCTCAAATATATAAACAGTGTGTGTGTCATCAGTTTTTACATGGATAGAATCCTAAAACAAACCAGTCCCAATTTTGAAGACAGAAGTACTTGAGTGGTAGTATGTTGTGAAAAGTTCTCAGTAGTAATTTTTTGAAGTTCGCACAACTTGGTGCTTGAGTTTCTTCGCTTAAACCGACTACATGTATTGTCCACCTTCGCTTAAATCCCTAAATTCCAATCTTTAATTTAGTTTCCAGAAAATTGTAATGAAACTTTGACTCATGCTTTAGATTAAGACCATACAAGAACCAAAAACTTGTAAATATTGTGAAACAATAATATAAAGAAAGTTGAAGAACAATAATATAAAAAATATCTTTATTAACTCAATACAAAGGTCCTTGTGACTTTTTAATTTACTCATAGAGTGAATTTCTTATTTTCTGCAGTTTACTTTTCCTATTGTAGACTGTCTTTAGAATCTGTATCTGTGGCAAAAAGATCACCGACTTCATTCTACTTAATTTTAACATTAAATAATATATATATATATATATATATATATATTAATTCCTATATATACAACAATAAACACAACTCTAATTTAAAATAAACATTAATTATTTCTCCTTTGTACTCCAAGGTAGAGGAAATGTCTTGGCTACCTGATAATCATTATGAGGCTTAGGATATTTTGCCAATGCATTTGTCCATACCTTATAGTGTATTTCGTTCATCCATTTATTGAGTTATTTTATAAAAGAAGCATGATAATTCTTCTTGGTGTACTCAAGTGAAAAAGTAAATTTACTCTGTATAAATCCAATATGATTGTTAAATTAATATACTAATTATTTACACTAAAGATAACTCTAAGGATTATTTATTACCAATAAGACATCAAATATTCTTTCCCTCTCATCTGAATGTAAATGTGTTCACTAGTACTCGATAGTCGATGCATAAGATCTAATGTTTTTGTAATCTCAAACGAAATCTTATTACTCTTCTTGAAAGTACTACATTTAAATCAAAGTAAATACAAAAAATAGGTAACATGTTAACTAAAACCACATTAAAAAGAAAAATGAGTTACCTATTTGACATCAGCTCTAGAACAAGTCTAGGTGCCTGAGAAACTTGAGCATGTCCTTATTGTTCTTGTTAATTTCATTAAAATGCCACATATATCAGTAAGTATATTTAATATCAAGACTTAAACATTATAATTTTATTATATTAATTACCTACAGCTGGAGGGAGAGAAAACAACTCAGGTTGGACTTGACATGCAGCACTACTTTGTGGATAATTTTATTATATTAATTACCTACAGCTGGAGGGAGAGAAAACAACTCAGGTTGGACTTGACATGCAGCACTACTTTGTGGAGTAGTACTATGCTTAATCACAGGAAGAGTGGTGGGAGCTTGAACCGAAGTGATTGGAGGTGTTCATTTTACTTTAGGTAGTGGCATATTCAGTAAGCGCATGTACTCAATCAACTGAACACTTGTGAAAGTACTAAGATCGATCTCTCGATTATCTAATGAACCATATCTACAAAATCTACTGGAGGGCCGACCACCTCTATTAAACTTGATCATCTAATGCCACAAATAATGCATCAAAATATTCATACAAGATTCATTTAATTTGCTGAATAAATAAGGAGTCAATATGAAAATCATAAGTGAATTTAAACAAGGAACTTGATGGTATTTAGAAGTACAAGAATGACAACAATGTTGAATAAGAATGCTACGATGAACCTATCATTTAATTTGTTAGTGGTCTATATCATCTTAATTGATTGATATATATCAAAATTTAAAAACAAAACTTTCTTGAAATAACAAATCAATGTGTTACTATCAGTATATATCTATAGAATGCAAGTGCAAAAAAGGATTACACAATAAAATAAAGAAGGTATATACCAAACATAAAGGATATATACTCAAAATACACTCTTTTGAGTCCTTTAACAACTATTAAATCTCGAGAGATTAAGTTGCTGAGTGCTTCAATCCTCATTGCTGTATTGGATGGTGGTGTTTAAGCTGTCGAGTGCTATCCTTGCTGATGTGCGAGCTTTATTTCTTCACTTTCTTTGGAAAGATAGGCATGTTTCGGCTATGGGCTGGGACTACTACTGTCTGTTGAGGTAGGAGGAGGTTTGGGCCTAAGGCAGTTGGAGGATAGTAATACAGTGGGGTTATTGAAGTGCTTGTGGCTATTAGTTGCTGGGAGGGATGTGTTATGGGTTAGGATGATGACAACGAGGTATCTTCGGGTTCACTCTATTTGGATGGTTCCTGTCACTCACCTCTCCTTATTTGGGTGGTTCTTGTCACTCACCTCTCCTCTTGGATCTGGAAGGACCTTCTCTCGGTCTCACCACTACTGACACAGTTAACATCTGGAGACCCCTTGTCTTGGCGACCTCATTCTTCTGGTATCTTTACTTCTAAGTCTGCTTGAGAGGCAATTCGGGTGCACGATCCAATAGTTCATTGGGCTCCAGTTGTGTGGTATCCTAGCCATTTTCCTTGATTTGCACTACTCATGTGATTGGTTATGTGGGAAAGGCTCAAGACTCAGTAGGGGTTGTGAAGACTTGGTCAATATATTGTCTCAATGCTCCTTATGTTGTTGTGCATATGAAGACCTATTTCATCTTTTTAGGGAGTGCCCCTTCTCCAGGGGTCAAGTGTAGCTGACAGTTCTACCATACAAATGAGTTTTGAGGGGTCTATTCAAGATGTCTTGCTGTGTTTTTTTCAGTTATCTGTATCCACTAGGCAGCAAGTCCTGTCTATTTTGGAGGCTCTTGTCTATTACATGTGGTAGGAGTGCAATGCACGTTTGTTTGTGGTTGATCATTTGCCTAGGTCTTTGGTGCAAATTTGGGATGTTGTTGCTGGACTCCGGGTGCTTGCTCATCTTCCTTGGTATTCTGTTGTTTATTTTGTTTATTTTTCTGGGGATTTGGAGGTTTGTTTGGATTTAGGAGTTTTTTTGTATATTACCATACCCGTATAGTTGTTGTTGGACTCCTTGGAAATCCATTGCCTTTGGATGTTCATTGCCTTATACATGATTTTGATATATATATATATATATGCACACTTAAGGACTTGTCCTCCTTTTGCTTTGCAAAAAAAATCTAGAGAGATTAGTCTTTTAGCAAACATAAAGGCAGTTAAGAAGTAGCATTCCTGTGACTAATAAATCATTTAGGTAGGAGTACCATGGCATGTGCATACTTGAATAAATAAGTAGAACAAAACTATATGAATTAAAGCTCTTCAAAGCCTGGTATTATTAAACAGAAGGCAAAAGGCATCTGGAATATTGGCATTGGAACTCACACATGGAGGCTCTAGGGTGCATTCAACATATTCAATCACACTAGGTTTTTTAGGAAACCCTTTAACTGACATACATCTAGCTACTCTTACCGACTTAAAATTTGTCCAATCTTTGACCTAAAAGTTACATCTATGAACAAAATGCCCTTTGGAATATTTCATTATTATTCATAAAAAATTGCTGCCGAATTCTCCTACCACTAGTCTCAAAGTGCAACCCATATTAGGAACAAAAGGGTGTTATCATCACTAAACAAGTCTCTAAGATTCATGTAGAATATTTGCAATGCCCAAGAAGTATATGAGAGGCCAAGCAATCAAGGTAGTGGTTGATCTTAAACACTACAAAAATAAACTAATCAATAAACAACCTATCAGGAGAGTTCTGTGCATTGTTAATTTATGAAATTATTGCTTGATAGGAAGCATGGTTAAACACTAAAAAAAGCCATTACTAACTTCTTGTTTTCCGTCTTTATGAAAGTATTTTTCTTACTTTTTGTATATACATATATATAGACCAGTTGCCTAATTGTCCATAATTCGCATTAGTAAGCAATAAATCACAACCATTAGATCTACTAATCTAATGATCTAATTAAAAGAATTAATATTGAATTGTGATGACCACATGACTCCACATGTCTCCCTCTACCCAGTCCTCCCTTCCCCCTCCCCCAAGTATTTGGTAGTTATCAGGGCTTTGGTTCACCAACGATTTTAGTGTGGTCACCATCTTTATTCATCAAGTATTTATGCCAAAGAGGTTTCTAAGGCAATGTAGTTTCGTCTAAGTTCAAGATCTTATAAAATTTCTATTATTTACTTTGTTAAAAAATCTCAGTGTCTTCAAACACCAAACACTAAAATCAAACACTGAAATTTGCTTAGTGTAGGAGAAAATATTTAAAAACATAGAAGAAAAACAAGACTGTAGGAAATGGAGAAGAAAATAAGATAAGAAAGAAAAATAACTGATCAATAATAGAAGAGGAAAGATTAAATTTCAAAAATTTAAACTTACAAAGAAGTTAAGAATATACTACAAAGTTAACGTTTTCAAACTTGGAAATTAATAAAATAATAAAAATTCTAAGATAAGGAATTTCTTCTCTTCTTGTCTCTCCTCACTTTAAGAAAATCCAATAAGTCATTGTTTAGTATAATAAATTGTACTCTTTTTTTTTTAAAGTTCTGCACCCATTAGGATTCAAACCTGCAACCCCTAATTAGAGTAACAATTATGTACCAAATGAGCTATGCTTTGTTTGGTAATTATACTTGATTATTATTCCAATGATTTATTCCACATATTGGTTTACCATCTATTTATACTAATTTAGAAAACAATATTTATATTTAATGATTTAAAGTGAATGTCACTTGACTTGAATGTGTATCGTTAGTATTACATATGTTATAACTTATAACACTCTTTTTATTCTTATCAAATCAAAAGGTATCATTTCATTAATCCTAATTGTCACTTGGGTTTTGAAGGTTTATTGAAATTTATTGCAATTAATTATATTGATATACAAACTGTAAGTGAAACTTTTAAATGTAAAATAATGTCTGAAAATAAAAAACTTTTAACATTTCACAAAAAAGCACATCTTTTTTTAATAACTATTACTTTTCTTTTTTATATTCATAATTTTTATTTACTTTTAATCATGCAATGTAGGTACCCGGTCTACTAGTTCCTGATATGAAATTTGATATTGACTTTAACCATTCTAAATTCTATTGTTGGTTTAAGTATTGACTCGGCAAGTTATATACAAGCAAAAAGAAATAAAAAAACCTATGTAATGCGCTGGAAGAAAAAAAATACAAAAACGTGTAAATAATTGATATTAAAATTTTTATATGACATAGAAAGAAATTTAGCTAATGAGAAGAAAAGAGTCAAAATGAAAATGTTTTAAGGAACATAATTGTAACAATAAATTAATTATGAAAGCTTATCTAACTAATTGTTTGAAGTCAAAGAGATGTGTGGTTTGACCATCAATTAAAATAATTTAGAAATATTTTCTTTTGCTTAAGGGGGAGAGAGAGAGAGAGAGAGAGAGAGAGAGAGAAGTTATTAAAAGATAATAAATAGAAGAAAAAGATCAAATAATGGAATAAGTTGTAATAAAAACACACACACACACATATACTAGTGAACCGAGCAATGTACGTATCAAATAAGATAGCTTATGGAATAAGTAGGAAATTGAGAACTAACTTGTCAAGAATGGAAACTAAAATGAAAAAAATTACAAAAGGGAGTGTAATTAATAAAAGTTGTTATATATTTGTAATTTAGAAGATGGAATGTAAACATAGCTTATGGATTTAAAAATCGTAAAATGGCAAATTCAAATAATATTGTGAACCAATACTGTATTTTACATCTAGTAATTTAATTTAAAATATTCTTTTGACCATAAATTCTATCATTTCTTTAATTGAATAGGATATTAATGTAATTAGATGTATATGGCATTACACATTTTGTGTACTTTAGCTTGTAAATTGGACTAAATGTGAAATGTAGTTTTTTAGTAGTACAACTCATAAGTATAAATGAAATGTAGTTAAATTAATAACATTCACATGTCAATTAGTTGTATAATTTTATAAATTTATTACGTAGATATCATATTTCATATGTTATTAATAGTTCAATATCTATTGTTAATGACTTTGTAAGATTTTTTAGACAGGAAGTTATATTTTATTATATTAGTGATCATATTGTGAAGGCGATGAAAAAAGCATAATGCATATAAGTTTTTTGTTTTGCTGTAGGTTTTTTAGATGAAAATAAAATAAATAAAAGTGAAACATATGATGGTAATAAGGAGAAATCTTATTTAGAATTAATAACAATTATAACACTTTAAATTGAAGATTTGTTCTCTAGTTTGCACATTTAGAATACATGAATGATTATCATATAGTTATCGTATGGTCTACTAATAGGAAACGAGTATTGTATGGTATGTATGTTGCATTATATGATTATGACAAAATCATTTATGCCTATGTTGTAGAGTACAACAATTTAACATCTTAATTTCTTACTTTAGAATGTAATTTGCACCTTTTGACTTTGGATTACATGTAAAATTGTTTTGTAGTTATCAATATTTGAAAAAATCTAGCAATAAGCATAGTTAAATATATTTCAATTATGATATAGAAGGTGATTTTATTAAATTGTGTTATCATACAAATTTAGTGCTAATTATGAGGGAAGGTAGTCACCTTCATCTTCTTTATGTTTCTCCCCACTTCTTTATGTTTTTGGTCCTTAAATTGAGTATTGATTGTTGTGTTTCATGAAAATTCTTATCCTTTTGTATAACCCAAGCACAATAATATATATATATATAAATTCAAGAAATACAACTAAACAACTAAAAAAAAAATGCAAATGTTGTGGTTTTCTTATCAAATAAAGTGCAAAATTTATTAGTTTATAAATTTGCATGTCTATAAATGAGACTAACATACAACTAAACGAAGGACCAATTTAAGATGTAAGTTTTGATAACATTGTAATATGTTATTTTCAATTTCAATATTTATTTCTTCCTTAAACATTCTTAAGATAAGTTTTTTTTGTTTAAATATATGAACAAATGATGATAATTTTTCTAATAAATAAGAAAAACTATAGTCCAACATTGATGAGAGAAAAATTGAGTAATATATGATATTTATTGAAGATACCCCGATTTTGTAGTCACTTGGCAGCAGGCTCCTCTAGAAAGATGCTCTGGTTGCAACAACCACACCTAAACCCTAACTTCACCAAAACTCTAAACCCTCAAGCTCACTTAAGCCCACACAAGCCCATTCTGACCTAATCAAAACCAAAATCAAATAAAGTCCACTTAAATCCACTTAAAATCCAATTTACTCAAGTAAAAACCATAATTAAAGTCAAAATCAAATAAAATCCACTTAAAACCCAAATTAATCAACTGAAAACCCTAATTAAAACCAAAATTAAATAAAACTCAATTAAAACATTTAAAACGTTAATTAATCAAGTGAAAACCCTAATTAAAACCAAAATTAAACAAAATTCATTTTAATCCACTTAAAATCCAAATTAATCAAGTGAAAACCTTAATTAAAATCAAAATCAAATAAAATCCATTTAAACCACTTTAATCCATTTAATTTCTAGGAAAAAACCTAAATTAAACTCGAAACTTTAATTAAAATCCAAAAAACCCAAATTAAACTAAAAACCCTAATTAAACTAAAAACCCTAATTTAAACACAAAAACTTTAATTAAAACACAAAAACCATAATTAAACCAAAAGCCCTGATTAAAATCTAAAAAACCTAATTTAAACTAAAAAAACTCTAATTAAAATCCAAAACCCTAAAAAACTCCTGAAATAATTAAAATCCTAATCTAAAACCAAGTAATTAAAACCTAAATTAAAATCACAAAATCAAAATCATAAACCTAATTAAAAACCTAAAACCAAACAAATCAAAACTTAAAACAAAACCAAAACCCTAAAACCTAAAACAACAAAAAACCAAAAAAAAAATGCCCACTTGTAGGCCCAGCCCAAACCAAGGCTGATTAAAAACTTTGGAAAAAAAATAATGAAACAGTGCCTTCTTCCTCAACGACACCCACTCTCCAATCCCTCCTTCCCCACGAGCTGGCCAACTGCTAGCCATGACCCATGACCTCAACCACTCCTTCCACTCCTTGTTAGTGTGAAAAACCACCAGAGGAGAGGACCTAGAGGAGAAATTGGAGAGGAGGAACCGGAGACGGAACAGAGGAAGAGCACCGACGAAACAAAGGGAGAGAGCCTGAGAGACCCCCATTTGCGCCTCAGAAAATCAGGCCATCTTCCCTACATCCAGACCACCTCCTCAAGTCCTTTTTTCAACCTCAGAATCCCTTAAACCACTGCAGCCAGAGCCACCGGTCCAGAGCACCGCCGTCGAGCATTGCTGGGAGGACAACCTAGCCTTTATTCAGGTAATCTTCTCCTCTCTTAACACCCTCATTTATTTTTTTTAGTTTTGTCAAGTGTCTGGATCTTCTGGATCAAGCTTTGTCAGCATTTTCCCCTTCCTGCACCATTCCCCCTTTCACCAGTGCTAGGTTCACCACCACCGACGAGGCCAGTGGCCTCTTGGGCTAGGCGAGGCCCTATGGGCCTCTTTTCCCTCCTTCCGCCTCCTCCTCCCTGAGTTCCCATCACTCAGGAGAGGTCCTTCATGCCTCCCTTGCTTGAGAGCACTATCGTAGCTCCGTCGACCGCTACTCCTTCGCCATCGAGGCCGTTGGAAGCCTCTGGATGCCCCTACCGCTTGTGACCACGCCAGGAAGCTCTGCCACTTTGCCACGAACGCCCCCACACAGTCCCGTCGTTGCTTCAGTCTCCAGACGGTCGTCGACGTTGCCACTACACCCATCGCCAGAGCCTGAGACAGTGAGAATACTTCAGGCCACCCCAACCTTCGACGACCCCACCAGAATCCTTCTTGCGCTCCCTGGAAGCTTCTCCGGTACTCATCACACCGTTCCAACTGCTGCATTGCTACCAGTCTCCTCCACCGTCATCTTCTCTGATGTCGACAACCGCTCGCTGGAGCCAGAGGTGGAGGAGGCATCTCAGGCCTCCCCAGTCCCGCCCACCGCCCTCGGAAGCTCCACCGTGCTTCCCTCCAGCCTCCTCGGTCGTCGTCATAGCCCTCCAGTTACCGCACCACCGCTAGGTCATCACCAGAGGTCGCACTGGAGTGGGAACGACGGCGGTCCTCTAGTGATCTTCGAAGGAAAGTCATTTAGTTTAGGTCCAGTAAGTTTTAGGTTTTTATTTTTAAGTCCTTATATCATTTCATTTAAGTCCAGTATTTTGTATTTAAGCCCTTATAAATTTAAATAACGTTTGTTTCTTTATTCTATTTCTGTAAATATTGCATCATATTCCCTGAACTTTTTTTGTTTTCATTTTCTATTTTGCAAGAATTTGTTTTATTACAGTTAAGTCATTGAAATCATGTTTCTTCTATAAATAAGTCTTGAAATTTTGCATTATGCCTCTAGAGTTCCTCGAAAAAAATTTTCTTTGTACAATTTGCATTCATAACCTTAAAGTCATTCATAATTACATTGATTATGTAAAAACTTAATTTTTATCACATTTTGGTCTTGAAATCTTGCATGTTAGTCCTTGAACTCAATCCATAATGTTTTTTGGACAGGAACATTTATATTGAGGCCCTTGAATCTTTTCTTAAATCAATAATCATAGTTTTAATTGTATTTTAAATCACATTTTGGTATGTTTCACAGTTATTAATCACATGTGCTTGTAAATCATCACCTGAATAGAGTTTTCATCAAAAAACCATGTTTGCAATATAAATGAACTTTTGATTTCACATTTTAGTTAGATTTGTACTTTATGTGTGAATTTTGCACAGTAGTCCTAAATTTTCAAGAAATTACCAAAAGTGCAATTTTCACACATGTCACACCACAAAGCCACATTTTCTCTAAATCCTACATCCTAGCATCATGATAAGACTTTTTGAGCACATTTTAACTATGATCTTTCCCTTTTTGTGATTTTTGCGTATTAGACTTGAGTTTTGAGGAAATTATCTAAGTGTAATTCTCATGCACCTCAATACCACATTTTCCTTTGATTCATCATCTGCATACTAGGATAGAAGTCATTGAATGTATTTTAATCTAGGTTTTCACCTTTTTTTGTGAATTTTACATTTTGGTCCTTATACTTGTCCCTTATTGTATTTACATCATTTTATTGTTTTTATGGCCTTGTCCTCTACATGTTTTCCTGAAAACAACATTTTCCAGACATCTTGCATACATTTTGGCATATCTTAGACCGTGCACCATTCATAGGCACACATTTATCACATTTGGCCATGGAAATGACCAAATTGTCCTTGTACCATCAATTTATGCACATGTATGTTTGTATTTGCACTCAGTCATGCATAATCTTTATCTCGGTCATTCTTCAACACCTTCTACACATTTAGGTGCACATTCATGAATTCTACATAGTTTTCATTGCATTTGCACATCGGTCCTTCCTTTTTGAATAAGTCTGCATCTCATGTGTTTTTTCCATGGATTTTCCTCCTATCTGTCTTCTGATTCCTTCGTTGGATATTTGATTTGACTACTTTTATTCCATATTTTCAGATTTTTTCAATTTGATTTGGATTTCATCTCCCGAAGGCGTACATTAACTGACCGAAATGTCCACATTGGCCCCATCATGGATTATTTTTCCTTTTTGATTTTCATGACCTTTTCTATGATTCGAATGACTTGGGTTGGCCCCACTTTTGATCTTTTTGATCGCAGTATGGTTTTCCCAAATATTTTGTCCAAAAATACTGTCATTTTATGTGATTTTCTTCACATGTCACAGTTTACTTGTTTTACATGGAGAGTTCTTTGCAATTTTTCCATCTCGATTTCTGTGACGTTTGCCACTTGCCACAATTCCAATGATTTGGGTCTATCGTATTTGTAATGCTCTTGACGCCTGTGTGGTTTTCTAGAACATTCTTTCCAAAACACCGTCATTTTATGTAAATTTCTTTACATGTCATAGTTTACCTATTTTGCGTGGACTTTTTTGTAGTTTTTCTATCTTGATTTTTGTGATGTTTTCTATGTGTAGACACCTCGATTTTGAGGTGACCCAGAGATGAGTATCCTTATGTTGCTTTGGATGTGATCAGCCCTTGAACCGAGCCCCAAACCCATTAGCCAGAGCCCCAATCAGACATTTGTGAGCTGGGTGGGCGCACCAAGGTG
>JAMKQA010004168.1:0-15281 GCA_024699735.1 Posidonia australis | reverse complement strand
AAATTCAAAGTTTTTTTACCATTTCCATGGACTTCCGTAAATTTACCGCGTTTCCACCGACATTTCCACCGATGTCCGACACGTTTCCTATTTTTGTCGGACCGAAGTCCGACACGAAACCGACGTTTGATTCTATGCTGCCAGCAATCGTCCAACCTACCCTTGCCGCCGACCCTAGCCTGCCCTTGCGCCGTCTGCCTCGCGCGGCCCCAGCAGCCCTTGCGCCGCCAGCGCCTCCGCCCCTGCCCTTGCGCGGTCCCAGCCTTGCGCTGCCCAGCAACCTTACACGGCCCCAGCAGCGCAGTCCGTCAGCCCTAGTTGGCCGTTCAGCAGGCCTTGCCCTTGCGCCGCTGCCGACCAGGCAGCAGTCCGACCAGCCCTCCCTTTGCAGGGTCATCCTTCGAGTTGGAAGCAACAAACCCACGCTTCAGATCCTTAACGGAGACATTCTTAACGTTAAAGCCCACATTGTCACCGAGAAGAGCTTCCTGAAGAGCCTCGTGGTGCATCTCAACAGACTTGACTTCAGTTGTCAGCTTCCTTGCCCTACTTTCGTCCCACATACGTGGAACGGTTTGTAAGCCCTCTTAACTCACCTTTTGTGATTCAAATCGTGTGTGGAACACGTTCTGTGGTGGAGTTTTTCGTGAGGATTGATCTAGAGCATTGGCTGAATTTTTTCGGTTTGAAAATTGGGACTTGTTTTGAGATTCACTTTGTATTTGAGGAATTCGTTTGATTCAACTTTTGCTGCATTGATTAATTGGGGATACAAAAGGGTGTTAATCATAACAATGGGAACCCTAACATATATATACTAGGTCCAAATGACTAAGTTGCCCCTAATTACAATCATAATCTAAGTCATATTCAACAATCTCCACCTTGACTTGAATTTAATCTCCACCTTGAGCTAACCTCTCCATCAGGACCCACGAAGGGTCAGTTGCAGTCATAAACATTGAGTAAGTTCAAACATTGCTTGGACTTGCTTAATGTTTATGGCTGCAACTGACCTTCGTGGGTCCTGGTGAAGAGACTAGCTCAAGGTGGAGATTAAATTCAAGTCAAGGTGAAGATTGTTGAATATGACTTGGATTATGATTGTAATTAGGAACAAGTTAGTCATTTGGACCTAGTATATATATGCTAGGGTTCCCATTATTATGATTAACACCCTTTTGTATCCCCAATTACACATAGTGAAGAACGGCTTCTTCATCCGTGGACGTACTCAATTCGGGGAACCACGTAAATTTCTGTCTTGTGTGATTTTGATTGTTGCTTGGATTCGATTGGGCAAATACTTTCTCTTCTCCCCACGCACAACACATACAATTCATGAACTATTGCCCTTATTATCAGTGCATCTGAGAGAGTGAGAGTAGAGTAATTTTAATTGATTCTTTAAAACATGAACAACATTAGAAAGACTAATGCTATAAATTAACATATACTTTCAATGATACCTATGCACAAGTTACCAAACAAAGCATAGATCATTCTAGTTGGGGATTGTGGGTTCGAATCCCAATGGGTGTAGAATTTAAATAAAAAAAATCAAAGCACAAGCAGCGTTGCCTTGATCCCCTTGACAACCTTGGTATCCTCTATGCCAAAAATACAAGTTGCCAGGAGCAGGCAAGCCTAACAAGCACCCATAAAGAAAAGTAAACAATCAACCATGTCATACTGAGCCAAAGTGGGATGTAATCACAAGTTTTTAGAAAGTAATGCTAATGAATCTTACTCCAAATCTCATTGGGGTTTTTATCGTTTTTCAAATCGGACTTATGATATACACAAGTAATCTACTTCTACTATCATGAACTACACCGAAACACGACTATTTTGTGCATTATGAAGTAATTTGAAGAAGAAACAGAACGAGTAAACCAAACAGACGCTCTGCGACCAACTTCCACAAGTATAAGTGGTCTAAAGACTAAGGCACTGTATATACCAGACTTCCTTCCGCATCCTGTTCCGTAGCGAGGTCACGGAGGAACCAGACGGCACTCCCGTCGTCAGCAACATTATCCTTAAGCTCCAGCAACTCGAACAGCACACTCTCATCCCGAGCAGGATCCACAAATACCTCCTGCAGAATCCCGAAAAATCAAGAAAACAACAACAACTACTACAACAACAACAAAAAAGGCCGCCGAAACAAAGGCAATATCGTGACCGAACCTGGTGGTTGGGAACATCCCGGACGTTGCTAACATCCTGGCAAATTGGAAGGCACGAAACGCAAATCAGAAGAGGTGGGGGAACGAAACGAGAAGCCGGGAAGTGTAGAGCATCGGGGGAACAAACCTCGTATCGGAGAGGGAAGCGGGCGGAGATGGCACCACCGAAGAGGAGGCGCTCGACGCAGTTTTCCGCCATCGATTGCAGGGAAGAGAAGAGAGGAGAAGAGAATGAAAGGAGGAGTGGTGAGGGTGTAGCGCTTTATAGAGTGGTGGCGAGCGATGGATTAGGGAGGTAGCTTTGGAAGTAAGCAGACAAGAATGGAAGCGCGAGGATGGGGTAAGAGGAAGAACAACGCGGGAGGCAGCTTAGATCGGAAGGTCAGTTTTGAGGAAAGGAACAGAAGATCAAAAAAAGGAACAGGGAAAAAATATAACAATAATAAGCGGAAAAAATAGGTGTGGCGTGTTGGAAAATGAAAAAGGGAAGCTTGAACTAGGTGATTGCCAATTGTGTATCAGAGCCAGGTTTCGATCCTGGGTCCTGTGGGTTATGGGCCCACCAAGCTTCCGCTGCGCCACTCTGATCTGTTGTCATAGGGTTTGTAGCATGTAAATTTTAATATGTTAAGTTGTAGTTTGTTTGTAATGTTAACATAGGGCCAAAATTTTCGTTAGAAGTGAACTGACCTTTCTGATTAGTGTATACGAAACAGCCCCTACAACAAATCTTGTATTTGCAGTAAAATTTTGTACGCTTACGCTCAATTAGTAAAGGTTTTAGATATCACCAAAAAAAAACTTTTTAGTTGTTAGGATTCTAGATGTGAATTTTGAAGTTTCAACTTACGTACCAAAAGTTCTAATGAAATTACAATTTTACCTTCTTTGATCCCATCTCTTTTACTTTCATGTTCTAACAATGAATGTAACTATAAGATCACAATTATGCTAGTTTTTGTGAAGTCGAAGTAGTGATGTACATGTACAAACATAGTACCATGCATAAACTTACAATCATGTTTCGTCAAGACTTGAACCATACAGTTATATGTCTAACGAAAACCTACCCATTTACCCTTGTGTCTAGAAAGTCACACCAAAACTTGCCAATCCCGTATGTGTAAGAAAATCACATTGAATTATAAATATAACTCTTGTAGAAGTTGTATCAATAATCTATATTCCTGATTTCCTCTATCATCTATAAGTATAACAAAAATCGATTAATAAGATTTACACTATCAACCTAATACCACCACCGCATTCACAGCACTAAATCATTAACACCCAAGATAGGCAATCTTAACGTATTTTTATCTCGTTTTGTACCTGAATCCATAACCAAGCTATTTAGTTATCTTGCCTGTTTTGTTAATCCACTAAAGCCAAACATAGTTCGTGACATACTATTGTATCATGTTAGAAATTACAAGGTCTAATCATACATATAAACACCACACGTATACATATAAACACCATACGTTTGACATTTGACGTAACAAGAACTTTGTAAACATCATAGTTTATGGAAATGTACGTGTAATGTACGTATCAGGTTTATAGAGAGTATTGATTTAAGAAACATTTGTAGAACACATATGTAATGTAAGTTTCATGTTTCGAGATTTTGTCAGGACAAATCTATACATGTAAAAGAACGCAGTTTAAACAGGGTTTATGTACAAGAAATTTTGACGTCTATGCATGTACACACACATATACTGATACACATCTTTTTTCTTTTTGCAACGTTCTGGTTTTGCATGTTTTGCACTAAACGTAAGTATCCACGAGACAATATGGGGGTGAGTTCAATCACTATTCACTAACATCTCCTATTTGCGTTTGCAAAAAAAAAAAAAAATCTCCTATGAAGTTGCACATTAGCCTCTGAGGTGGTACGTTGATGCTACATCCTTTTACCATATGGAACCACATCATCAAACTGTCCGCCTTTTTAGTGCTCCCATGAAGTTGCACTTTCTTGTGGACTACATGTTTAACACAAGAATCATTATTGAATTTCAGGGAACGCCTTCGTGTCAGTTCCCAAACCCAGAGAAGAAAAAAAATTCAATTTCCTCAACAACCAGACTAAACACCATCTGACCTACTCCTTTGACAGAATAATTCGTTCTTGAATCTCAGCAAACGTCTTCACATCGGTTCCCCAAAGCCTGCAGAAATCGATTTACATGAATATTAGGGTAAGCATCTTGTGTCCTACTTAAAAATGGAGACGATGGCTCAAGGCTAAACCATCAACATGATGATGCAAGTTTAGAATTGATATTGATGCCTTAAAAAGGGGTGTCATATTTATTGCTAGTGCAGAGACCAGATAAAAGGACACAAAATTCCAAGACAATCTTTCAGGGTAAACAAAGGCCAAAGAATGACAAGATAATGATGAGCTTGAGAAATAACATGCAGACATACCAGCAGTCAATCCCCACTGAATTGGCACCTATTTTATCAGCTTTCTTGTCATCTCCAACATGGATTGCTTTGCTAGCCTCAACACGAATTTGATCTATGAAATAGCCAAACAAGCAAATATAATTGATTAAAAAGTAAATATTGCTCATTATCATCTGCAATTTCAAGCATCATTAGTAGCCTACTTTACTGTTTAAACACAATTAACAGCTCAATAGGTTGTCACAAAAGTTTTAAGAGAAAATATGGATTGCATATCGTAATAATTCATGCTCGTCTTCATTACAGTACCATTATATTTATCAATTCTCAACATTACAGATTATAATAGCAAATATAAAGAAACCCAAAAAAGGGTCATATGTGATCATACAATCAAGAAGGCTGTACATGCCCAATTTTTTGTAGTTTTGTAAATAAAATATGAAATCTAGACATACCATCCTCTAGCCCACTTCATCTTCTACAACAAACTAAAATTTCAGAACTTTGGAGATTATTTGACTGGTAATTATAGTAAATTTTAATGATTGAAAGTTTATTCAAGCGCATGACCTTTAGAATAAATAAATATTCAAACACATGTAGATTTAGAATACTAATTCCATCTATAAGGTTAATTTAAATTTAAAAAAAATAAAATAAAATGGAGAGAGTAAAACCATGTTTGCTGTATGCAATCATACAAGTATACAATATCCTACTCCAGATGTAAAAAATAACAGAAACAGATTAGAAGATGACCAAAGAACAAGTCTAGCATGTCTTTCCAAGAAATGCAAGTGGTTCCCATTTCATACCCAAGGCAGCATTGAAGATCCCTGCATCAGGTTTCTCATATCCAACCTCTGATGATATGATGATGGCATCAAATCTTGCAGACAAATGAGACAAAAATGTTAAGTCCAATAGATTCAACAAAGAGATAACACATGTATCACAAAAACTTGGGGGAAAAAATGAAATTCTGTCGTAATCTCATAATAACCATGAAGCCTTTACCAGATCATCCTGCAAATCTTTTGCCTAACTATTAGAGGATTAAAAATGACAATTTACCACAGGAGAAAATATGGATATCACAATCGGTTAGGTTTGAATTAGTTTAAGCATTGCCACTTTCCTAGAAGAACAACCATGCATTTATTCCTATTAACAGTTTAGTCTATCTATAGCTGTAAAATGAAGAAAAAAGGTACAAATACCATGTAATAGACCTGCTACAACATCAATGTGGCCCTTTCCTCTCTGTTCTCTACATTTAATTCAACATATTAGCATTCTTAAATAAGAGAGCCATGATTCAACTCTCATCTCGCCATACCATCCGATCACTTTCTTGTTCACAAGAACTTAACCACCATCCTGCTGATGTGAGTAGAGAGGAGAGAAATCGTGTAGTGCATTACAAATAAGGTCTTTAATAATAATTTAACTACACAAATAACGAGGTTGAGGATTTAAGTTAAGCTACAGAAGATAGAAGGTTTAAAGGACTAATGATGCCAGATTAGCAAGAAAGGAATTTTATTTAACCAAACCTATATACTAAGAGTAAGACTGGTTATCTGTAAATTCTTATCATCCTTAACTTTTTAAATTTCTTGTGATGTGTTATGCATGCCTTCACTAGTCACAACTGCCATAGACAAGGATGAAATAAACAGTTTGGGGTGATGAAAGCCATTTGAGGGTTCTACAAGGCCAAAACTTCTCCTATAAGGCTCTGTTTGGTTTGTAGGAATTGAAAGTTTGGATTTTGGTGTTTAATTCTATTCTTGGATTAGAAATTTTAGTGTCTAGTTGGTAGAATTATAAATTCTTGAATTTAATTTATTCTTCAAAGTGTTTGGGATGAACTTACCTCCTTATCATAAAGGAAAAGAAATTGATGGAATTGATATTCTTACTATTTTTTAAAGAAAACTAACTCCTCCCAATTGAATCAATTTTTTATCAAACTATTGAAATTTGACCAATAAAAGAGAGCCAAACACTTGATTTAGGAGGAATTCCTCTTAACTCCCTTTAATTCCTTCCATTTCCCTCAAACCAAACAGAACCTAAGTATAAAGAACAATAAACACAAAAGATTAGATACAACCACATGTACTTCGTGATTCCTACTTGTTTATGTAAAGAGTAAAGCCATCTATAGAGTCTCTTTGAGTAAGTCGTTAGCAATACAATTGAAATTCAGATTGTCCTCTCACCCTTTATCAAGGTACTTCAATTTCACCAAAGATACAGGGCTACCCAAATAGATTCTTTCACACTTTGAGCGTTGGTCAATCAACGAAATCTAAAATTCTTCTTCATCTCCTCTTATCTTAATATGTTGCCATTTAAGAGTGCAATCGTTAAAAGCATCGATGGACTTTAAAAAACTGTGCGGTCATTACAATAGACTATGAAATTGATACTGGTACTTATCTAACCATCACACATAATCGTTATCCCATAAATTGTCTATTATTGTTTCAAATTGTTGATGTAACTTTCTAACTCTTCCTTCTCTAATTTGAGATATTTATTCATTATCTCATAATCAGTTGGTACTTTTACTTCTCTACCTTCTCTAGCCATTACATCAAACATATATTGCAAATACGACTCCTTTGTAGTATTTACCAGAATAACATTGAAAAATATATATTTGACCACAACTTAACCAACTTTTTCTCTTACATTTCCAAATATTCCCGTAATAGTCTTCTGCTTCGACTTTTCGTTTCCACATGTTATCGAATCTAAATTGTCATATCTTTAACTATAAGTTCTAAACATTCTTGTAATGTCTTTATCTTTATTTTTCTGAGTACTACCATTAACCCTTATTGCGAGGACACTTCCATAACCATGAAATTTCTAAATTTGCTCTCTATGACATTCTTCATTTCTTAACTCCATTATAACTCTCCTATACATATGTCTCTCTTATTGAGTTTGACAATCTAGAGGATACATCATATCATCGTTTGAATCTACTACGAAGATGGACTTACTCTCTCCCTTATTAAATAGAATCTTCTTAAATCTTTCGTCTCTTTTCGCTTCATCATTTTTCTTAGATTTTGTACTCTTTAGTAACTCTTTCGTCTAATCACGAACAACAGTTAAGCATAATTTTCACCTACTAACATGATTGTATCTGCCAACAAGGTGTTATTTCATTCTTGTAATACCCCCACTCATCATTCTCTTTCCACAGTATTTACATTCTATTTTCTGCCAATCATTGTTGACAATAGATCCATGCAATCATCTTAAATCATCAAATCTAACAACTCTCTTCTCATTTTCACTTCTATAACTTTGAGATCCATCAAAACTTGACAATGGGAAGATTAAAAATAAAAGGTCAAATGAATTTAATTATATGAAAAAAAGTACTCATACATTTAAAATATGTTTCCCTTCTATTTTCTATGATTTTTACAATTTTTTGAGATATTTTATTTAATAATCTGTACATTTAACAGTATTTCTGATTTTCTACGAAAATTTGAAAATATTTTCATTTTTTCCACTTCTTATTATTTTCCTTAATTTTTAACTTATTTACAAAATATCTGATTCTTTTCAAAGTTTTCAATATTCTCTGAATTTCTTCTTTTTTTTTGAAGTTATAAATATTTTACTAATTTTTTATGATTTTATAAAAATTTTATGTTAGATTTTACCTTTATTTACTGTAATATCAAGTTTTTAACATTAAAATACAAAAAAATGAAAAAATTATATACCAAAACCTAAGATATGTATTCTTATGGTAGATCAAAATTCAAACAAAAGATATAAATATTAATACCTAAGATCTAAGTGCAATATGTAAATCTACATGAAAACAAAAGCAAAATCCGAAAGAAAAACATGGAATTTGCTGCAACACCAACAGATCTAAATGTATTACCTATTTACCTCAAGGAAAAGATGGAGAAGAGATGCAGTAGCAGTCAGTCTTGAAGAAAAGAGAGGAAGATAATAGAGAAAAATCTTGATTCGTGTAAAGAACTTGTGCAACACAGCAATAGTAAGAAGAAAAATAGAAGACTAAGAAAAAGAATGCAGCAAACAACAGACTGAAAAAGATGCCCGTGACAACAACGTTGGTATGAAAAAAATAGGTATGTTGGATGACATGTGTTTCCAAAGCTTTGAAAATACTACATGTTAATAGACTCACCCAACATGTCTTTGATGTTCCCACCAAAACTCAGTAATTCCATATTTACGCCTACATGTTGTGTCTCCTATTTACAAGACCGACACGTGTCAACGAAATTTCGCCAACATATATTGATTTTTGGAACCATGACTGAATCACATTAATATCCCTTTTTATATGATAATTTCAATTTTTATATGGTAATTTCAATTTTGGATGACACAATTTAATTTTAATCTTAGTTTTAATTTCAATTTCATACTTTAATATCATTTTTATAAGGTAATTTTGATTATTATTTTTTTCTTTGATTCGTAACATTTTAGTTTCAATTTCTTGCTTATTTTGATTCAGTGTTACTAACTATAGAAAGTGGAAAAAAAGTGGGGGGGGGACCCCATTACCCACTACAATCTTAATACATAATATAATTTTTCTAACACTCTCCATTAAACTGGAACATACATATCTATCATGCCCAATTTGGTAGACGAGGACTCAAAAACACCTACACTCAATCTTTTTATGAAAATATCAGCTAGTTGCTCCAATGACTGAGTATAAGACATAGAAATAACTCCTTTCATCACTATATCCCACACATAATGGCATTCAATCTCAATGTATTTTGTACGCTCATGAAAGATGGGATTATTAGCAATGAAAATGGCTACTTGATTGTCATAATGCATTGATATATAGGCATCTCAATAAGGAAATCAAATTCCAACAAAAGTGACCTGATCGATATCATTTATGTTATAGATATGTACTCTACCTCGACACTAGATCGAAACACCACATTCTGCTTCCTATTGCATCATGTGACAAGATTACCTCCTACTTATATACAGAAATTAGACGTAGACTTCATATCTCCTCAATCTCCTGTATATCCTGAATCTGAGTAAGCCTCAATCATCATATGACCATTCCTCCTATAAACTAAACCTTTTCCTGGAGTATCTTTGACATATGCAAGAACGCGTAAAGCTCTATTCCAATTTACTCTTCTAGACTCATGCATGAATTGACTTAGTAAACTAATTGCATAGGAGATATCTGTCTGAGTCACCGTCAAATATATAAGTTTCCCGATCAATCGTGTGTATTGATTAGATTCTCTAACAGCTTTGAAGTAGTATCCTAAAAGGATGACATATGCTTAATAGGAGTACTTTTTGACTTACAACTCAAAAATCTTAATTCCTAGAGAAGGTCAAGGTCATACTTTCTCTGAGATGATATCACTTTTCCATTAGCATAGACAAACTCAATACCAAGAAAGTATCTTAATTTTTCCATATCCTTAGTGATAAAACGTGTCTTAAGATGTTCTTTTATTTCTTCTATATGCTTTTTATCATTGCATGTCATCAATATATCATCAACATAAATCATGAGAAATACACACCCACACACCTACAGACAATCTTCTTATAGAAGACGGAGTGATCGACAACACATCTCTAAAATCCCCTACCATAACCACCTAACTAAATTTATCAAACCTAACTCAGGAACTCTGTTTTAAACCATAAATAGCCTTCTTAGCATGCATACTTTATCCTCCCCCTGAACAACATATTCTAGAAGTTGCTCTATAAGCACAAAATCTGTCAAGTCACTGTATAAGAATGCATTCTTGACATCTAATTGGCACAATTCCCAAGAATTACTTATAACAATAGATAAGATCATTTTGATGAAATTCAGACAAGCAACAGGCGAAAATGTCTCCTCAGAGTCGATACCATACGTCTGAGTAAATCCTCGAGCAACCAGTCGAACTTTTTATCTATCTATTGTGACTTCGGCTTTGTACTTGACAATGTAGACCCATTTACAAGTGACTATGGTAGCTCCAACAGAGCAGGTTACTAACTCTTGAGTGCCACGAGCTGTTAATGCAGCCATTTCTTCATCCGTAGCTGCCTTCCATTAAGGAAATAATAGTGCCTCCTGAGAGATAGACGAGGTGAAACAACAGAAACAAAATTGAAGATTAGATGAGCAACAAAAAAACGGATACCTTTGTGAAGTGTAATTAAAAGATAAGAATCATTTGAGGGTAAATTTGCATCTGTAGAGGAGAACGATTTTGTCATTAGAGGCACTTGTGTGTGTTGACGGCAACACTATATCTATAAAGGACATAGAACCTTCTTACTGACAGAGGGGGTGCCTTGATTGCCTATAGTAGAGGATTCAACAACAGTTGGAAAAGGAAGACACACAACATCAAAAGTAGAACAATCTAAATAACTTTTGAAATAAAAAAAAGTGACATCGATAGACACAAAATATCGTCTGGTGAGAAGATGAAAACACCAGTAACCCCTTTGAATTCGAGAATAACCAATAAAAATACACTTGATTGATCTAAGAGATAATTTATTAAGGTCAAGAGAAAAATACTGAACAAAAGCAAGACATCCAAAAACTCAAAGAGTTAAAGTAAACAGATTAGTGTTTGACCAAAGATGACGAAGTGAAACCTCACCTCCTAAAGGAGTAGAGGACATTCTATTTATGATATATAAAGTAGTAAGGACAACATCTAATCAAAGGTATTTGGGAACCTACATGTGTAACATGATGGTGCAAGTAACATTTAATATATGTCTGTGCTTGTACTTTGCAACTCTATTTTGTTGAGAGGTGTAAAGACAAGTAGTCTGATGTATAATACTTAAAGATGCACAATAAGATTCAACCCTAAATTGCACAAATTCAAGAGCAAAATCAGTATGTAAACATTTTAAAGTAACATCAAATTGATTTTTGATTTCTATAATAAAAGATTTGAGTACATCAAAAATATGACCACGATCTTTAAACAAGTATATCCAAGATACTCATGAGAAATTATCAAGAAAAACAATATAATAGCAATGACCAAACATAAATGGAACTCTAACAGGACCCTAGATATCATAATAGACTAACTCAAACAAAGTTAGACTTGACATAAGGCGTAAATACCTAAAAGAAGCACAATGGTGCTTACCTAACTTCAAATGAAGACGAAAACCCAACTGACAACCTACATGTGTAACATGATGATGCAAGTAATATCTAATATATGTCTATATTTACACTTTACAACCCCATTTTGTTGAGAGGCGTAAGAACGAGTAGTCTCATGTATAATATATAAAGATGCACAATAAGACTCAACTCTAGATTACACAAATTCAAGAGTAATATCAGTATGCAAACATTTTGGAGTAACATCAAATTGATTTTTTATTTCTATAACAAAAGATTTGAGTACATCAAAAATATAATCACGATCTTTAAGCAAATATGCCCAAGACACTCGTGAGAAATCATAAATAACAACAATATAATCGCGATGACTAAACATAAATGGAACCCTAATAGGACCCTAGATCTCATAATAGACTAATTCAAACAAAGTTGGACTCGACATAAGACATAAATACCTAAAAAAACGCGATGATGCTTACCCAACTAACAAGACTCACAATCAAAAGAAGAGACGAAAACCTAAGGCAAAGCCTGCTGCAACTTCTGGTGGGATGAATGCCCTAACCGGTAGTGTCATAGAACAGATGGCTCAGAGGTAGATGCCACAGATGCTAATCCTAGTGGTATATCATCACTGACCAACATGTACACACCATTGCCTCATTTACAGCCCAAACCAATCCTCCTATTCATCTGTAAATCATGAAAAGTACAGTAAAAAAAAATGTGACATAATAAAGTAATTATTTTGTTATAGCACTAATAGAAAAAAGGTTAATAAGAAAATCAGATACATATATGACTTTTTGTAGTAAAAGGAACGAAGAGACCTATACAACCCATTCTTCAGTAACAAGATAAGGCCAATCATCAACGATGACCACTGATCAAACATCAGAAAGTTGAGACAAACATATAAAAAAACTTTTTGTACCTGACATATGGAATGAAACACTGGAATAGAAGTAGTATGGGAGGACACTAGTACTTGTAGAAGTAGTATGGGAGGTAGTGGTGGCAGAGTCAGTGATCTTTAGCTATAAGAGCCATTCATAATCAACTTGAGAGATGAAAATCGTCTGCTCTTCACGAGTGGAAGTGATGGATGTAATCTCAGTAGTAACACAGGTTGTTGAAGATCAACTAATCAAATCCTAGTGTTTGTCAACCTAATGACCTATCCGTCCACAATAAGTGTAATAGGGACATCCTCCATTGTCTGTACGGCCACGACTACTCCCACGAGAGCCACTGCATCCTCAACCACGTATAACTGCCATGGCTAGCTGATCGGACACTAGAGAAGGCATGATTGGAAATAAGTAAGACTCTAACAAAGGTAGACTGTAAATGATGCACACTGTCAACACCTAAAATATGTTCCCTAATCTGAGAGCCAAGATCCAAATTCAAACTGGAAAAATAGATCACCACAACCAGCTCTTTATGGTACTACTTTATCTAAGTGATATCACCAGTTAAAAGTTGGTAAATCTCAAGCTCATCAAATAACGCTCGTAGAAGGGCAAAATACTCCTAAACTGAATGATTACCTTGTCGTAAGGTGAATAACTGCTTATATACTTTGAAGACTCTGAATATGTTTTTGTCGTGACCATACGTAAAACTTAATGTATCCTAAATCTTCTGGGCCAACCGCAACATTATGACACCCCTTATAACAATAGACTCCATACTATTCACCAACTAAGATACTATAACTGCATCATCAGTATACCAATCATCGTATGTTATATCTTTACTATCAGGAGGAGACTTTATAAGATGATTCATCTTACGATAGGCTACAATAAAAGTCTCGAAACTTTGTGCCCAAAGAAAATAATTCTTATCGTCTAACTTTTGAAAAGTTCTACTAATATTCTTCGCCAAAGATTCACACGCCGCCATGGTGAGAAATAGGAAACATGATCTGATTTACCACAATCGATAGAAAAGGATGGCTGATTTGTTGTAGAAAGAGACCAAAAAACACACAACCGTCGTCCAGTAACACAAATACATAGTCCAGAGGCACAAAACATATGTGGATATGACGTATCCACATACAAACAAGAACTTTAGACTTGTAGGAGGCCTAAAACATGGCCAGAGGAAATGGACGACAAACTTGAAGGCCTAGGAGGACTACGCTTGTGGACCTACCAATAGCGTTGGCTGCTCCAAAAGGGCTATCCTGAGTCATCAGCAGGACTAGACAACCCTGTTGGGGCTATCGACGCTCCTTGAATGGTGTTCCAGTGCTGCCAACAACAATGGAAGGGAGATTGAAGACTGTCAACGCCTTTGGAAGGTGTTAAGGGGACTATCGACTGTGTTGGGAGGTGCAGAGGAGGGTTGCTGATGACTAGAAGGAGTGGCGGAGGATTCCTGGTGGCTGTAATGGTGCCAATGACCGATGGGTAACGCTGACGACTGCCTAGGATTTGTCCTTGGACTTTGATACCATGTAGAAAGTGAAAAGAAGGGAAAAAAAGTTACGTTATTTCTAAGAGTGTAGTTACATATATGATATATATATGATGTATTAGATACCCTAGATTAAATGGATATCTAATAACCCAATTACCCACTATAATCCTAATACAAAATATAACCTCTATAACACTACCTTTTTTAGCCTTAATTTCAGTATTTAAGATTGTAGCTAGAGTTTTATCCTAAACATCTTGTGATGCTCTCGCAAGTTGTAATAGTTACGGAAGGAGGAGAGGTTTATGGTGAACAGAATGGACAATGGCAAGGAGGAAGGCGGTGGGCCGAAAGGGAAGGCAACAAGAATGAGAGGAGGGCAGTGGTAGGCAACAGAGGGGGGTCAGAGTGCATCAGTGAGAGGAAAGGGTGTCAGATAGGGACCAACGTAGAAGGAGAAGAACAAAAAGGCCAGGCAATGGAAGGAAAAGCGTCTGGAAGGTTAGGACTTCGGGGGTTGATAAGACTGATGGGAAGGGAAGGGAGGGCATTGAGCAACAGGGATTGACGGGAGGAGGATAAGGTGGTGGCAGGCACGTGAGGGAGGGAATGGAGTTAGGGGAAACCAACAAGAGGGAAGGGCAACAACAGGCAATGAAATGGTGGTTGTTGCAAGTGATTTTTTGGAAGGGGTGTGGTAGAAATGTTTTAATAATGGAATGAGAGGGATTTTGAATTTTCAAATGAAAATTTTAGATGATTTTTGAAAGTAGATTTTGATTTGATTAAAACTAAATCATAGGATGATCTTCACAATGAACAGACTGGATCAAGGACTTCATTATTCTGAAGTAAGAAAGGACCTCACTAGATATTAACTCTCTTTCTCGTTATATGTATATACATATATATATATATATATGTATATATATATAGAGTACAGTTCTCCTACATGCTCCCTCAAATCTCAAAACCATCAATAAAAACGGTTTCTGGTTTTTTTTTTGAATTTTAAAAATCAAATCCACTCCCTCCCCTCCAAATCAAAACCC
>JAMKQA010004167.1:0-16588 GCA_024699735.1 Posidonia australis | reverse complement strand
ACAGTTTAAGCTCAAACAGAGACAAATTGAAAATTCACTATAAGACAAACATCATTGAATTACATTAATAATTTAGTATAAAATATGCAATATTAACTGGTGCATTTCTTACAACCTTTTCAGCAAAAGATGCCCAAAAAAAAAAAAAATGAAAAACACGAACTTAACTTTTAACAATAACAAATATTACCAGTCCATTCTCTCGGTCCTTGCAAAGCCTTGGAACTTCATCTGCAGTAGCACCAAACAGAAAGAAATTATCTTTGCCTATTTCTTCTCTAATTTCAACATTTGCACCATCCAATGTTCCAATTATGAGACAGCCATTAACTGCAAACTTCATGTTACTCGTTCCACTTGCTTCCATCCCCACAGTACTGCTGTGTTGAGATAGCTCGCTACCAGGAATGAACATTTCTGCCACACATACATTGTAATTTGGAACAAAGACAACCTGTAATTTATGACAAAACAAAGAAAAATATTATAATGGATGAAGTCAAAGACATTTGAAGACATGATAGAGAGGAAATATAAGAGCAATCCTTAGAATCTGATATCATTTCTCACATTATAATGCCATGGGCTCTATCTAAGTCAAGCTAAACCAAGTACATTTTGAAATGATAGTGCCTATGGACTCTTACATTGAAAGTAAAATCACAAATTCATACTATATTTTAATGGACAGAAGATTATAGGTGCCAAATAACCATCAAGACAATAACTAACCAATCTGTAATTAGCCTAGTCTTGATCTTATTTACAGAAGATACAAAAGAATTTACACAAGGGGAACAAACAAAGTTTTACAAGAGAAAAGGAGAAGAAACAGAGACGATAGTAGTCCTATGTTAACACCGGTAACTTGTAACACATATTGTGCCAATCAACGTTTTATTAGCCATCTTGGCCGATGCCCACTCAGCAAGCAACTCATCATCTGCAAACTATGGGATACAAGAATCCAATCAGATAAGATAATAGCTATATAGAGATAGCATAAATACAATCTGCAAGCACATATTCTACATAAAGAACAAAACTCGAAGCATACGCTGCGAAGCCCAAAGAGGACGTCCAGGTTCGTAATCCATCCATCACTTTTCAACCATTTGATTCAAAACATCCTTAAGTAGTTACAAGTCTAGACTAAGTCAAAAATATACATAAAATTAATCAAACTCGTCTTCATAATTATAAAAGATATTACTTTTAAATTTAGATTACTTAATGTGTAAGTCTGTGTTCAAATCAGATATTTATTAAAAATATTTTTTCGTTGCAAAGAAAATTTTAAAAATTGAGACTAAGTTGTAGACGATTCTTAGATTCATAACGAATTGGTTTTGGACTTAATTTTAAATATTTCGAATTTTAGAGCTCGTTGTCACTTTTATTGGTGAGTAGCTTTAATGGATTATTTTATTATTTTTAAATTTATTTTCTATGTCAGGAAAATAAAATATCTAAGCTAGTCACCTGTACATGTGGCGACAAGGTAAAATATTTGATTTCAAATATTAAAAATTTAAATTTAGGTTTACATATTATTTCTAAATAACATCTTCTCGTTTTCTAATGAGAAATGATGTCGTATGACATATTATAAACAACCCCTATATCTAGAATCGAGGGAGGCTTTTTTTTTTGTTGAGAGAGGAAAATAGGAGTTTTTGAGAGGAAAACGAAAGTGATCTAGAGTTTTGAGAGAGAGTCTTGTAAGGGTCATATTAAGGATAGATTTTGAAAGATCTTTAGCCAAAACTTTGTCAAATCCTTACGAGGAAAGCACCATCCAAAGAGATCACATCCATTCAGCATGTTGAGTGAAACACGTGTTTGGAGTTTTGTTTGTGCTTCCATTTTTTCATCTCACGTTACATCGCAACAAGAGTAGAGAGAATATCTGTTCCAACATTTTTTTTTTACATTCCATCATTTTCTTAGATTGGATATTGCATTTGCATGTGAGGAACCACCCTAATTAATATTAGTTGCCTTTATCTATGTTATTCATCATTTTTGTTGGATTATTTACTATACTTACGAATTAATCTAGATCTATTTCTTTGTTTTGAAAGAACGCACACATCACGTGACATGAAGATGTCGTTGAACAGCATCTTGTTGTTGATCTAGTGAACCGATGATTCACATTAGCATCTTCCAAAGGTGCCTTGACAGTCATCAATGCGAATTGACAAGTGGCGATCACTAATATCGTCGACGACCGTGGAAATACTGATGTCACCATCAACATCCCAAATCCCCATTTCACAATACTCAATGCCTCAGAGAAAATTAAAGGCATTCCCTCCAACTCGTTTCCTCGAGACTTTAGGCATTTCGTCTCTTCTACAGGTCTTCTTGATCTTGGCTATTATGACCTGGCCGAGTACAACATTTGTGAACTCATGGATAGAGTGTTGGCGGATATCTTATAGTGTCTCCACTACCATAAAGTTCCTCTTTAGATGTAGAATAAGAAAAGTAAGAATAAGTGGAAAGTGGTATGGATATTCTGATAGTATTGTTATGTAGTTTAAAAGTGATTTTCTTTTAAAGGTGAATAAGTGTGTATAGAGAGATGTTTTGGTTTGGATGAAAAATGGAATAAGTATCAGAATAAATGTTGGAATGAGTGAAAAACATATAAATTAATAATAATCAACTTGATTATTAAGATATATATCTAATTTAAAATATGTATACATTATATTATATATGTATTAATTTTTAAATAAAAAAGAAATACATTATATATATACACGTATCAGAATAATTTAGCAGATTAACTTTATTCCACCCTTTCTGTGGAATAACTATTCTGGAATAAGTAAATCAGAATAAGAATTATTATTTTACTTTTATTCTACCTTTTGACTTATTAAATGGAATTGTAATTTCAATTTTACTTTTATTTCTGACTCTATCCAAATTTCAAACAAGGGCAAAGTGGTTATCTTGTACCTCCCTGCTGTAAGGAGCGAGCATTGCCCAATCTTACTTACTATGGCCAGTAAACGCAACTGTTGGAAAGGCACCTTTCGTTATTGGTCCATGCATATCTAAATCTAGGCCATTTTAGAGCACGAGGAAAAAGAAATCCAATCCATTCTACTCTCAACGAAGGGGCTGAAATCCTATTATATATAGGCCCGATGGGTTTCGCCGATACTTTTATCAAAGGAGCTGGGAGTTGATTAAACCTGAGCTAATTGAGCTTGTTTAGAATTTCTTTACGTCTAGAAATTTGACAACCTCTATGTATCACATGCATATTGTTCATATTCCCAAAATGAAAGAAAGATGTGTAAAAGACCCGAAGATTTTAGACACATATAAGTTTCACCAATGTGACTTAATAAAGTCATCACTAAACTCTTGACAGCTCGAATGAAAAAAATTGCTGCACAAAATCATATCTCCTTGTCAAACATCATTTATTGAAGGGAGGTATGTCGGGGACAATATTATCATTGCAAGAGAGTTTTTTTTTTTTTTTGGAAACGATAATTATATTGATAAGATATCTTGGTTATGGAATCACCACCAAGAGCAAAAATTATGATCCCAGGTATTACAAAAAGGACCTAGGATATCAATCTTAGGGTGAAACTTGGAAAACCAAATCAATCCAGAAAACCTTGGAAAACCACCTTTCATAAGGGCAGCTGGGTCTGAATTGACAAAACGTCTTAAAAAAGGAATACCGAAATTTCCTGATCCGGTGGACCAAAAATGATTGGTCGTCTGAACTAGGTACAGGTCGACACTCGAGGTCTGGAACGACATACCAAAAATCAGATCGATCGACCGAAAATCCCTAATTCGGTAGTCCTATTTGGTTCGATTGATTAGACCTATACTAGGAGGACCAAACTGATAGAAAAGCAGCATTGATGCATATTCAAAAGAACCCAGATAATATATTAACCCATAAGCTATTCGTAGTGTCAGCTATTATGACTAGACTAGCAGACGTAAGGAATTGAATCATATGTGTAACGTCCCCAATTTCCATAATAATTTAAAATAAATTAAATTACAGGTGTAACAATGGCAGCGACAACCTCGAGGATTTTGACGCGAAAGGCCAAAATACATGAGGGACGGCAAAGTCACGGCAAAAACAATAAAAATAAATATGCAAATGCTGGAGTCGCCACTTAGTCTATTAAAATGGAAGACGATGAAAACCATATAAATCATGCAAATAAGCCAATGGAAAAGAAGGTCTCAAACCAGAAAATGGGTAAGGATCCCTGTTACGCACGAGGAAGGTGTTAGGCACCCTCGTGCGCTCGATAAATCAGTCTTCTATTGGTTTCTTTTTTGCTTATGAAATATCGACTTTTCAGCCTTTTCTGTACGCCCGAGGGCGGTATGCCATGCCATGCTTGGTGTCTTATGCTAAATAAGAGTGCATGATATGCAAGGTGTGTCTTAATGCTCAGAAGTATCACTCATGTGTTGGGTCAAGTGTCGATGCATAGTCATTGCATGAATAAAATCAAAGATATATCAATTTCGAGTGATCTTTCATCCTTGCTTTACTATATGCCAAATGCAATCTAACATGCATAAAAATGGTTAAAATTAGAGCTACGCCTTCCTGATATATCAAGGAGGAAAACCAGGAAAAATTCAGAAGCAAATCATGTCGAGAAAGCATGCTAAAAGCCATATGAAAACCTACTGTGTGCTACTGAAAATAGGCTGATGCGCCTGTTTGGTGCGCCAGACTAGTGCTCCAGTCGGGTGCGCCACCTATGTGCCCTTGTGTGGGCTAGAAAGATGTGCTGAGAGAAAACAGAAATCCATGCAGTGCCATATCACATGGGAATGCATTCCAGAAAATCATGCTATGTAAAATCCTTCGCAAAACTTGGAAAATACGCCTTAAAAGTGAAAGAAATGCAAGTGCAATGACTTGTGGACTTTGTGCTTAAGGGCGGGTAGCCTTGCACAAGACCTCACAAATTTATGCTAAAATGAAAGAAGCAAGACTCAACCATGTCACTAGATTATGGATTGATGCACAAGGCTCTCCATGTAGGAGTAAGGTGCAACCAGTCTACCAGATTCTGACCAAGGGATGAATATCCAAAGGGAGAAAACAACTAGAAAACAGTCTTGCTTTAAACCGAAAACATGCATGCAAAACCATGGAATATCAAAGAACAAGCAATAACAGAATCAGGCTCAAAATCATTCAGAAAACCATGCAAGCAGATATGCAAAAGTGAATGTTTTGCTCTCTGACCAGTCTAGTGCTCCTGAATGGTGCGCCGGAGTGGTGCTCTGGGTAGGTGCGCCACTCTGGTGCGCCATTTAGGTGCTCCCCAGAAAATCTGGATGGTACGCCAGAGTGGTGCTTTGGGTAGGTGTGCCACTCTGGTGCGTCATATAGGTGCTCTCTAGAAAACCATGCAAACAGATATGCAAAAGTGAATATTTTGCTCTTTGATCAGTCTAGTGCTCCTGAATGTTGCGTCGGAGTGGTGCTCTGGGTAGGTGCGCCACTCTGGTGCGTCATATAGGTGCTCCGCAAAAAATCTGGATCAGACTGCAATCTGCCCCAGAATAGAGATGGGTGATTTATACTAATGCAGGTTGATTCATGCGGATGTTAAAAGTTGAAAGCATGACAGGATGCATATGATCAAAATTCATCTTGCTATTATTTGATTAAAAAAAAACAAGATGATTTAATAGGTTTATGGCAGAAACGTATACAAAATGCAAAAGAACAAACATGAAACAAGTAGACCTAACAAAACATATGTAAGTGATGATCATACTAAGAATATAATAAGGAAAAGATAGCTCATACAGGCAACATAGTGTAGATTTTTATGCTAGAAACAAAGTAAACATGCTTGCAAACAAAAATGTAGATTTGCATGGAGAACATCTTGCAAGGATGACAAGTAAATTCATTATAAAACCTCATGAAAATACAGAAAAATCAGACCATATATGTGGAATTTCTAGCATGCTTTATTCCAATGCTCAAGGATAAGAACTTAAGGGAAAAGTGAGAAGGGCCTATCTTGTCCAAGATGACTAAGATAATAAGCTCCTTGATGCTTTGGAAGGGTTGAGAATATATCTGGATGCAAGAAAAGCTTGGGAGCTCAAGTGAATATTCGTAGAACTCTAGGAAAGGTTGGTGTAGCTGTGTATGTCTGTATCTTTCAAGATGATCAGTCCTTTCAAATGATTGCTTATGGGGTCTATATATAGGAATTTTTCAAGGGTAACTCCTAAGAAAGCAAGGAGTCTCGTAAACGAAAAGCCTGAAAGATTCCATAGTATATTCGCTGGTAGAGGTAACAACCATGGGAGGTAGAAAGCCAGTAGCCAGCAGCCTGAGAAATGGCTGGGCGCCTGGTATGTGCGCCAGGTATGTGAGCCAGGTAGGTGCGCTAGGTAGGTGTGCTTGCTAGGTGCGCTAGCTAGATGTGTTAGGTAGGTGCTCTCCCCTACTTGTCTAGATTTCTAGTTAGACTACGGGCCTACTATGGGTTGTGATTTGGTCTAGTTATTTTTCCTCCTACTTCTATGCTGTATCACACACATTCACTTGCTCTCGCACATAAATCATTGAGGATTGATCGATTGCAAGCTGGGGCTCACGTGAGTCCTAAAACACATCCGTTGGATTTCATTGTTACCATAGTAATACGGCAACATTCGACAGACAATTTTGGATTCACATAAGCCTAACTTGTAGATAAAAATGCCTCTAATATATATATATATGTTATGTTATATGTTTTTACAGTATATTATGAGAGATTAGATGGTATTTACAATGGTATATTGTGTATTTGAGTTTTTAAAAATAAATCTTCTATAATGTGCTAAATATAATCTAGGTTGTTAATTAATTAATTTAAAATATAACAAGTTATTCCTAATCTCTCTTGTTTTACACTCTACTACCTTCTATTGGTGAATGCTGTCTTTACATAAACTATACGATGCAAAAACTCTTTCCCCTATGTTGTACCATAAACAGACATGCACGCTCACCTCAACCAGTGGAAGAAGAGAATTTGACAATGATGACGACTATTAGTCGACGATGATGATGATTAAAATGGAATTTTTGGTTGAAAATTTGAAATTATGTACACTAAGTTAAAAATGAAGATACAGAAGAAAATGAAGAATAAGTTGATATAATGTCAGAAAAAGAGTACTTTCATTATTTGATTTATGTAATAAATATATATTTATAGATATCTAATAAATATATCTATACGAATTTTTTCCTACGTAGGCACCTGCATTAAAATAAAACCCCTATTTGCATACCCAGACCCTCACCGATCACCAGTCGCGGACACCTCCTTTCGCCACCCATGATTTTCTTTCTCTGCCGAACGCTCCGGTTCTCCAAAACCCTAAACCATAGGCGATTCTCCTGCCATTCCTCCCCACTCCTCCCCAAATTCTCCTTCTCCTCCGCCACCACCACCGTTGATCTTCCTTCCTCCTCCTCCTCCTCCTCCTCCTCCGTTGTCTCTAAGATCTCGTACCTGACCAGCAGATGCGGCCTCTCCACCCCTGCTGCCGAGTCCGCCCTCCGGAAGCTGAACCTCAACACCACGCACCATGCCGACTCCGTCCTCGCCCTCCTCCGTTCCCACGGCTTCTCCGATCTCCACATCGCCAAGCTCGTGGGTCGGTCTCCTTTCGTCCTTGCCTCCGTCCTCAACATCCTCGAGGCGAAGCTCGAGTTTTTGGGGTCCAAGGGCCTCTCTGGGGAGGAGATTGGGAAGATGTTCTCCTCCGAGTCGCAACTTCTCAGGACCAACCTCGAGAAACGGATCGTTCCCAATTACGACCTTCTCGTCGACTACCTCGGCGGGGAAGACAAGGCCTTGATGACCGTCGTCAAGGTGCCGAGGTTTCTGATGAATAATCTGCAGACCACTTTGCTGCCCAATGTGGAAACGTTGAGGAAGCACGGGATGAAGGGGTCCAATCTCGATATCGTCTTGTCGATGAAGTCGAGGGCGATGTTCCGGAAAAAGGAACGATTCGAGGATTTCGTAAGGCAGCTTGTCGAGATGGGGTATGATTTGTCGATCAGGAAGCATAGGATGGCGCTGTCGGTTATTGCATCGAATTCGACTGCTTCGTGGGAGAGGAAGGTTGCGCTGCTCAAGAGCATGGGGTGGACCAAGGAGGATATCTTGGTCGCGTTCAGAGCAAACCCTAATTTCATCGAGGTGTCGGCTGAGAAGATGAGGCGGAGAATACTATTCTTGATGAACAAATTCAATCACAGCAAGGAGGCTGTTGTCAGGCATCCGATTCTTTTAATGCTTAGCCTCGAAAGGAGGATCCTTCCAAGGTGCACTGTGTTCAATGTGTTGGTATCCAAGGGATTTGTTACGATGAAGATGCATGAAATACAAACGTTCGTAATCAGCGAGAAGGATTTCTTGAAGAAATATGTAGAGAAGTATCGAGATATAGTCCCTGAAGTAGTCGATGCCTATGAAGGTAGGGTGGAGTTTGTGGGTGTAGAGATGGAATGCTACAGCTCGCCCAACATAGAGATATTGAAGAAGCATCATGTGCCAGAGTCGAGCATCGGAAAATTAACACGCAACTGTCCAAGAGCGCTGTTGGTGAATTGCGCTCACTTCAAAACAGTTATCGAAGGACTAGAGCACATGGGCTTTGATGCCAAAAGCGACAAGTTTATTGATGCACTCTCTGCTCTGGCAGTTATGACAGACTTAACTTCAAAGGCAAAATTTTGGCTTTATAGGAGCTTTGGATGGTCCGATGAAGATATCATGAAAGCAATCAAGAAGCAACCCAATTTTGTGTCTGTTCCAGATGAACAGTTCAAGAAAATACTCCATGCCTGTGTTGACAATCTCGGTTGGAATCCAGCGGATATTGCTGCATGCCCTAGTCTTCTTTTGCTTGACCTTGAAAAGTGTATTCTTCCAAGGTGTTCAGTCTTCAAAATGTTGGTATCAAAGGGGGCTTTGCAGAGGAAGAGGCCTGGAGATGTTTTCTTCAGTATGAGCGATAATATGTTCTTGAAGAAGTATGTCCAAAAATACCAGGATAAAATTCCTGAATTATTGGAGGCCTATAAAGGCCATCCAACATTTCCAGTGCTTGATGGAAGTTAGAATCCATAGAGGTCATCTTGCGGCATTATCATCCATCATGGTGCTTGAAATTTGAAATCAAGCTAACCAGAATGAATGTTTGTGGCAGTCGTTCTGCCTTTCCTTGTTGGTAAGGTTCCAACTGATTCTTTTTTATGTGAAAATTCATGACTATTCCATGTGTCATTCAAGCACACATGAAGATATCAAAACATTATGAAATGGAGGGAAACTACAATGTCTCTAGTAGTTTGTTCTGTTGTTCCCTGCTGATGGTCAGATTCCAATTGTTCTATTTTATGTTGAATTTCAAAACTCATCTATGTCAAGCACATATATAGATTGCGATGCACTGTGTAAGTGAAGGGGAAGGATGGTAGCAAAAGTGTCATAAGACAGGGAAGAGGAAGGGATACTAGCAGGAATACCTCATGGACATCGGCCTATAGGTTTTCCCAAAAAGAAAACCCAGGATTTTTTGGAAGCCTCTTAGCTGAAGATATGTTTCCGAAGTATGGCACTAACTTACAATATTTAAGAAACCTTGAGAAAATCTTTGTATATTACATATTTCTTACATAGCATGGCAGCCTGATAGGTGGCTTGCAGTACGGAAGAAACCAAACTACAACCCTTCATTTCAACATACTGAAAGAATAAACCATTTTCTGATCGATTCTTTTTTCAATTCCCTCCAGTTGAGAAAATCTTTGTATATTACATATTTCTTACATAGCATGGCAACCTGATAGGTGGCTTGCAGTACGGAAGAAACCAAACTACAACCCTTCATTTCAACATACTGAAAGAATAAACCATTTTTCTGGTCGATTCTTTTTTCAATTCCCTCCAGTTGTTTCATAATTTTGCAGCGTGATTGTTGTTTTTTTTTACCTAGGCAACTATCATTTCTTTGTTATAAATAGGGCTGTTTCCAACTCCAAGAGGTAATGTTTGTGAATTGGATTATGTTTATTTTGAGGTAAAAGCTTGAATAGAAAGCAAAAATTGATCCAAATAGTGTCATCAACCTAAAAGCTGCTTTAATAAGCAGAATATATGTCTTCATAGAAAAAAATGACATAGTGCAAGAAACTTGCTTCCCGTGTAAGGTGAGTTTTGGCCGAAACTTGAGAATTCAAAGCCAATAATTAAACGTATCGATTGATGATGGTCCATTCTACCTTTATGAAGTTTGCATGCATAATAACATTTTGTTATTTTTAAGCAACAGTTCATATTGCATCTGAAGTTCTGAACAGGTTTACTATTTTTTATTAAGTAGTATTTTATGATACGGTTCGTTAAAGTGGCATCTAGTGAGTAACCAACGTATATGAGTTAATGTTGGTCATCAACATTTTATAAATGTGAGATAACACCATTGTTATCTTAGAACTTTCCTAAAGTTATTTGTCAGAACAGATGTGTTAAACTCTAGCAACCTGCAGGATTTATACGAACACATGCTGCAATCCTCCTATCATCGCAATCTGCAGAATAAACATGATAAATTCAATTTAACTTTTTAGAAGATTTTCTTAGGACTTTCTAAAACATAGATTGAGAATATGCATTGTACTTGTAGAGAAATTCTAAAATCATGGTAGTGAAGATATGCAGCACGGTTTTCCCCTGTTTAAGAATCCTAGTGGCCTGTCGGCCACATTGATTAGCCAGTAATCATAGTGAGATACTTGATCATCCTCTTGCTTTGTATCTTCCCACTTTATATTCCTGGATATGAGCATAACCATGAGTTAGTTTAAGGGTGCATTTAAATGTGTCATTGAACTCTGACTATCATTTGAACCTGCTTGAAGTTCTTGTTTGGAAAATCTCAACTCAGTGTGCATTCAGTCGGGTCGTAGGTGTGCTAATTTTATTAATTTTCTGTTCTTTAGCAACAGTTTGAGCCATGTTAATTCATTCTTCATGCAGGGCCCATCCTAGTTCCTAAAGAAGGCTAAATACTGAACTTAGGCATCCTATATTCCAATGAAGAGCTAAGATTGTTGCTTGCCCCCGAACTTCAAAAATTCCTTAAGCAAGGTAAATTTGTGATTTGTGGGTCGTTCTTTGTTCAGGAAAAGGCAACATAAAAATGCAGAGGAGGTGAAATATGCAATCCTTGAAGTATCAGAACTCTGAAGGTGTGAAGCAGATGTTAATGGCTTAATGCTGGAACAAATGAAAGCCCATTTCGTTAGCGACCATGACGACTGAGAGTCTGGGACCCATTGAGAACATTACATTGAATTTCAAATTTCTTAGCTTTTTACATAACATGTTTCATGTGATTGAGGTGTTCACTTACCATCATCTGTTTTTGTTACATGCGCAATGAGCTCACTCCTAGGTATTTATGGCTGATTTGTTATGTTTTGCATGTTTTTGTTCTTAAGATGCCTGACTGCTACGCTAAAACTTCAGGCTGACAATAATGCTATGTTAAACAATTTACTTAACAAAGGCAAACTCCAACTTTGTCCATTTCTCAACGATCACCTTCTTCTTCTTTTTTTAAACACAATCATGTACATGATATGAAATATATGAAAAGTTGTGACAATTGATCAACTTCTTTCTCTTTGAATGAAGTGAACATATTTTCTCTTGATATAAATGTTTGGTCTCTGCTTACTATTGCTTTTATTTGATCAATTTGGAACATGAGAAATGTTAGGATATTCAAGGTTGTTGAATGCAAATTTGATCACTTGATTGATAATTTTATTTCTTCGTCACTTTGGTGGGTGGATTTCTATCAAACTAAAGAAAATGATACGTTCTGGGGAGGCAACTACTTCCCTTGCTCGATTGAAAAGGTAAAAAAACATTGACAGCAACAACTTCCCTTGCGCCATTTCAGGACATCAAAGAAGCAATAACTCCACTTCAAGTGGACTCGGTTGATGCTCTCATGGACACAACTGAGGACGCTGCTATCTAAAGCTCTAGTGCCCTAATTCTCCAATCGACTTGATCTTTCTGGTAGACCTTGGCAACAACGATCTCTTACAGAGAAGGGACTGAACCTATTGCTGAATTGGCTGGATAATGTGGTAGCTTTTGAAGTTGTGTCTCACCTTGTTTGTGTCTCTAAACCTTTTTAGTTGGCGACTTGGGTCTTGCTATCTTATCATAGCTGCAACTGGGGTTATCAATTGTCTCATTGTTGGAGATAGTTTAGAAGAGTTGCAATATAGTATATGGAAAGTTGGTGTTGAAGAGGTAACACATAGAGTGTTGTTCAGGCCATCAATAAATGATTCATCTTCTGTTTGTATGATGATGCAACATCGAGGTCTTCCCAGTCATCACATTCTCATTGTGCTAAAAATAAAGAATGTTATAGAGCTCCCTAAATGCTTCATTTTAGATAGATGGGTTGTGGGATAAAAGAAGGGAATAAGTGTCCAATTTACAATAACAAATACATGGGCAAGAATGCACAAAGCTACCTTGAACTGTACCAGTTGTGCACTCAACTTATTGATAAGTCCCTGCACATGGATGAGGTAATTGAAGATGTTAAACTTGAAAAAATAACAAGGAAACCACAGAATTCACACCCAATGAATACCTAGATAGCACAATGAAAAAGGATGAACTAACCGTTTGTAATCCAAAAAGAGTAAAGACAAAGGGTAGTGAAGGGGTTTGAAGGGTGTTAGGGGGAGACAAATAGTGAGAATAGATCGCATCAAACCAATTACAAAGTTGTTTGTCAAAAGTAGGAGGTGTATGCACTGTTTAGAGTCTGGGGTTTCTCATGATGCAAGGAATTGTCCATTAAAAATGCCAAACAATGAATCTACAGTACCATATAGGTAGGTTGTATTTTTATAATACTGAATTATGAGATATGTTTTTATAGAGTGGATTGTATTTCAACAGATTCATAATTAGCCTACGTGTTTTTTTTTAAAATGGTTTCTTCAAGTGATGTTCAACTTATAAACATTGACAAGACACATAACATATGTCTAGATCACCTCATATCAATATAATGTTTCACTTATGTTGAAATATAACTTCCAAGTGAATTGATAAGCAATCTATTATGCTATTAAATTTGTCTAATAGTTCAATCTCTTGTTTCGTCACACAGATTAGTAGTTGCTCCCAGTTTCCTAGGTCAAAATTTATGTCAACAAAGGTTAGTTGCCAATCCCTAGGTTGTTTTTGAGAATATCTTACTTAAAATTTCATACAGTTGTGATAATGCATAGATTAAATTCCTAAAAGCTATTTTTTTTTGGTAGAGTTCAAGCTTTATGGAAATGCCATAGTGTAACTCTAACTTCAGGCCCACATGTTCCAATTGTGGGATATGGTGTTACCTACGCACGTCAAAGACGGAGCATAACCCAAACCGCAAGTTCTACACCTGCCCTATAAAGGACAAGAACCGGAGCCAATGTGATTCCTTTCGTTGGGTAGATTAGCTAACAATGGATATTTTCGATCTACATGCGATCAAGAAAGACATTTAGTTTTATCATCATAAATAAATGGTACAACTAAAGAGATTCATTATAGTTGGTCTATATTTCTGAATTACGGATGTACTAACTGCAACTAAGAACAACAGCTACTTAATGTCAGAATTCCTTTTATGCTTGGAGGAATGATTTTTACTTGTTATTCATTGTTTTCGTGTTAGAATTATCTAGTCATTTACGATATATTATGAACTTCTGTTAAAGATAAGGTATTTCTTTATTTTTTGCCACTACTAAATTACTTTTAGGTATTAATTTTGATGAAGCATTTCGATTTGCAGTTTGTTTCAACTAAATTTCCATGAATCGCTACCACTACGATAGTTCAACTGTCTAGAATTTTACATGGAATCACTTCATTCTCATATACTACTCAATAGCTTGTTATCTCGGCATTGCTTTACTGTCAGTGGAATTAGTAAAGATGTAGATGAAAGTTACGTAGATGTTGCTCAACACAGAACAAAGTCGATTTTAAAGCAAATATGAAAGAGTCATTATATTTTCGGAGTCGTTTCATATGACAATTAAGAATCAACTCAACACTGAACAAAGATGCTTCTCTTCAAACTTTACAAATGAAAAAATTCGAGATGGTTGACCTCTTATCTCATACATCGATGAAAATATTTCAAACCCATCGAGTATCCATGCATATTTCAAGTTCTATGGGTTTAATTTGCTTGATCTTTCATTCTTACATTCATATCACTCCATTCTTAAAGTATGATAACAACCAAATGTTTAAATGGAAGCTCTAAAAACACTTACACAACTGGTGACCTTTATACAATGAAAAGCAAGGGCATAGTACACTGAATACAATTACATAAATAAAATAAGTACAGTTATATGTCATAGACATTAACATTGACATACAAGCAAATTGTTTAGGCAGAAACCATTCACAAAAATTGCCTAGAGTATTATACTGCTTGACTCATATGGGTTTCATCGCCATTGTCGTTGTCCAATATTGTTGGCTAAGATAACAAAAAGAGTGGAGTTATGCTTGTGTCATCCTACAGCTAAACCACACTTTACACCAAGACCACCCCAATTTGGAATCCCTTCAGTTCCCAAATGCTGGAAGTAGGAAGACAACCACTCAACTTGTGCGGTATTGTAAACATGTCAGTAAGCAATTTTAAACTCAAATGTAGAGTTTTAAAATTATCACGCTTACCGTTCTCTTCACATCGTTGAAATGCACAGTGACCCGAGGCACTGAATTATTAGCTTCTACTGGGTGCCACCTATTGTTGAATCTCACTGGAAGCAAGAAGGGTTGCATGCATCTCAATTGCCTCACATTACAGAGATATTCACTACTCACCTACCCAACGTTACGCACAATTTTGAATCCAAAAAATGTTTTCTGAAATCAACAATCAAAATATGTCCGAGAACAACAACATTCTACCTTACAGAACTTAAATAATAAATAATTAAATAACCGAGGGAAATTTAATGTTGAAATACCATCCGTTTTAACCAACAACATCTCCAAGAAGGCATCTATGACCTAATTGCAGTCAAACTTGTTCAACTAGAAGATCAAATTTTAAACATTACATTCAAGTTAAGCAAAATTACTTTACAAGGGGAAAAATTTTTGAACTCCATACAGCAACATCTAGCATGTCACAACCAAACCAAACATCTTCATCAAACTTACGCCATTGGAATATTGCTTTCCACACCTATTATCTCTTCAAGTAAAGAGATAGCAAGAAAAAAGAACATTGCAAGCGTACTTTATGATAGCTAATTCATACATACTCAGTCATTTTGGTAACGATATAAAAAATCGTTGATTGCCACTTGGCTCTGAATTGACATGTCACCTTGTCCACAATAGCATACTTTACGTAGAATGATCTCCTACGTTAAAGATTACTGTTATTTCTTACTGCAAAAAAAGTACTTTCCTGTCATTCCAAAAAAAAGGATATGACTTCTTCCGTATTGTATCTTAAAGTTTTCGCCTACCCGTACATATTTTGGGAAACTTTCAGATTTCTGGTTTTGATCTTGCATTGCACGGGACTTCTGCAACGGATATACAACACATTCAGGGAGAGTCAACACCACATGCAGGGTCTGAGAGACTGAGACAAGATAAATATATACATACAAGAAAGAGACGGAACAGACGTACATCTAATTACGGGAAGGGAACTTATTAATTCTGGACAAGCAAGTCTGAAGAAGTTGTTTTGAAAAGAGAATGGAAAAAAGAAAGAACGACTTCATCCCTTAGATTTCATCCGTCGGTAGGAGACGGCAAAAGAATCACTACGAAGAATACAACACAGCTCAGCGGGAACTTTGGCTGGAGGAGTAAGTAGAATCGGAAGTTGAGACTTGGCGAGGAAATCGGCAGCTTGGTTTCCTTCCCGCCAAATGTGCGTCGCCCTCCAACCATCATATTCATCCAGCTTATCCCAAATAGCTTCCAAGTCGGATTGCACACATAGGGGAGGAGTCTTCGTCCTGTTGATCCAATCAGTCGCACTTGAGCAGTCGGACTCGATCCACAAGTACGCGGGTACGCAATGTTTGATGATCTCCAGTGCGCGAAGGATGGCAAGAACCTCCAACTGGTAGACTCTTCGGTTCATGCAGTCCACAGGAATGGAGAAGCCGAATATCATACGGCCGTCGGGAGCGCGAAGAAGACCAGCGATCCCTTATACACAAGTGGCATAATGTGGATGAAACAATTCCTTGTTTGAAACAATTAAAAGTTTCAGATTTTATCACCATGGGCTCTAGAAAATTTGCCACTTGTGTATTTAAGGCAATCAAGTTTTCAAGCCTATCTTTGTTGAACCAGTAACCAAAATTTAGGTAATACCAACTAACAGGACGAAACATCTGGATCATAACCTACATGTCTCTACTGAACAAGTAAATAATAAAAGT
>JAMKQA010004166.1:0-14276 GCA_024699735.1 Posidonia australis | reverse complement strand
CTTGCTCCCACACTCTGCACCACTTGTTGCACCACCTCCTGCATTATCCTCCCCTTTTTACCACACACAAGGTTCATCCTTTATCCCACACCACACTGCACCTTTGCACGGGTACACTGGCCATCCTGCTGTGGCACTAGACGTTGGAATGGTGGATTCGGAGGAGCCCCTAGGGGCGACCCATACAGTGTACGCGACACCTACCTCTACTGCACAGTCCACAGCTGCAGTAGCTCCAGAGGCTCTCCTCGCGAGAGTAAATGATCTAGAGCGCACTCTCCGACAAGTGTAGGGTGGGGACCACCAGTCCTACCAGTTCTGGGACATCTGCTATTTCCCAGAGGCGACTCTCCCTCCGAATTTCCACGTCCTGGAATTCGAGAAGTATAATGGTAGGGGCTGCCCCATTGCCCACCTTAAAGCCTATTGCGGAGACCTCGCTCAGCTCCAGGCTGACGAAAGGTTGTTAATCCGCCTGTTCCAGAAGAGTCTCTCGGGGCCCGCGTTGAAGTGGTTCACTTCCCTCAACATGGCCACTATCAGGACTTCGAACGACCTTACGCAGGCATTCCTGGAATAGTATTCCTTCAACCTCGACTTAGTCCCCAAGCAGGAGGACTTAGTCGCAACCAAGCAGAGACCCCAAGAAGCATTTGGGGAGTATGTTGGACGTTGGCGGTCCTTGGCTTCGCAGGTCAAAGATAGACCCTCCGACGAGGAGTCTATTGAGATCGTGATTCAAGGAGCACAGCCAGCAGTCGGGGCTCTACTTAGCATTCAGCCAATCACCACTTTTTCTGCACTACTCCGGGCGGGCGCCTGTGTTGAGAGTTCATTACGCGGCGGCAGTTTTCCAGCACTCTCTGCATTTGCCAAGCAAGCCACTTCCTCACATAGTGGCGCTAGCAGCAGCAACAACAGCAACCCCAACACCAATCCACCCCAGAGGCGGGATCCCTCCAAGGATACAGTTTCTTACGTTAGATCCCCTACTGCATCGGCGTATGTCCATCCGCCCCCTCAGCATTAGTTAGTTTATGCACCCATGCATACACCTAGAGCACAGCATGCATCATTTTGGTTTTCGAAGACCTTTCTTTTTTATTGTTTTGCATGATTTTTCATGTTTTATTTGGTTTTCCTCGTCTTCCATAATAGACTAGGTGGCGACTCCTGCATTTGCAATTTTTTTTTTGCCGTAGCTTTGCCGATTTTCGCATTATCTTGCGATCCTCGCCAGCATGGTTACACAGACTATAGGTGGACTCAAAGGAGAGAGATGCATGCTCCTATATGGTTCAATCATGTAATATGCCTTTGTTTCTTTTACTTGCATTTTATTAACCAGAGGGGAAGAGAGTTCGAATTGGTCTCTAGTTTTGCCTTATTAATTGTATCTCTGAGTTTGTGTGTTTTATTTTAAACCAAAAGGGGAAGGCAAACATGTGTCTATTCTCCTAGTCATGTCAAATGCAAAAAGGGAAGAAAACACAAGTAAGGCAAGCAGGCAAGCAAACAACAAGCAAAAGGCATGATCATGGCATGTGCAAGTGTCATGGCATCATGATAGTGAAAAAACAAATAAAAAACATCAAACACATCATAAAGCATGTATCATGGCATGTGCATTGTGATGTGGACATGTTATCTTGGTGTAAAGTAAAACATACATCATCCATAAAGCATAACATATCATGTGCATACAAGGAAAACCATGTAGGCGAGAAAGAATCGAAAACGAAAGCCAGAGTCTGTCTTTCCCAGCGGAGTCGCCAGTTCTTGTGACCATGTCGACGGAAAGGAACCGCGCTCCCATGCGATCTGGACCGCATGGGAGTCAGTAGGGCCATGGAGAATTCGACGATTCTAAGGACGGGAAAAATGAATCAAAAACACCGGAAAGGGATATGGAAGTAAAATGTGGAGTCGCCACCTAGTCTATTTAAAAAACGGGAAGACGAGGAAAACCGTGCTGGAGAACCAAAACTCGAAATCAAATGCAAAATAAGATGACTCATGCCAAATGGATTCGACACACGGATCATTGCGAACCAGAGAAAGGGTAAGGACTCCTATTACGTGCGGGGAAGGTGTTAGGCACCCCCGCACACCTGACAAATCGGTCTTTCTTGGAATCTCGCTCATGCGCATGGAAATGTAGGCACTTAGATGCCAATTAATGGGGTTATATGGATGATGCAAGAGAAATAAATTGTATGGCTAAAGGGTATGACATATTGAAAGCTAAGTGCAATAAAAACAAGAGACATAAAACTAAAACATAGGATGCTGGTGTGGTGGGATCAATGGCTAGGCTGAGCCAGATTTTACCCTTGGATGACCCACACATGTGCCATGTGCAAGTAACTCAAGCAGCCACGACACGTCTCCCAGAGAGGGCATAGCTATTTGCCATCATGGCCTTATCCCAGGCACGCAAGAAATACAATGCAATGATTACTAAGATGCAGAGGGGATATATCTGGTTAGGGCTCATGCATTGGCTAAGAATCGAGAAAAGCCACTTCATCAAGGAACATTCAAGCAAAAACACGAGATGTGAGTAAATCAGAGAGTAAAACTATGCTAAAAGAAACAAAACATGCGTGAATGACCTAGAATAGAGCAAATGTGGCATTGGCTTGGTCGAGTCTGACCCCACCCTGGCCCTGAGTGATGCACGCATATGGGGTGCGCTATCGGGGCGTGCTGGTGGAATAGGGGGGCTAGACTTGACCCTTTCATTGTCTCCTCCCTAGAAGACGGAGCATCATTGGACCTAAGGGATCATCTAGGAGCTCGAGGGGACTACCATGGCACGATGCAAATGTAGAGAAATCAATGAAATGCAGTGGACTCTTCTCCCCTCCTCTGTCGCCGGTGTCAGTGCTAATCCACCTCCGGCGAGCCTTCATAGGAGGTTTCTGGCCTGGGAAATTAGCTTGATCGCTCCGAGAGGTGAAGGGTGGAAGAGGGGTGCTGTTGGACGTCCAAACCAAGCATTTAAGGGCCGAGACAGCCTCACGTCGGTGATTGCCGTCCGTTGGTGGGGAGAGTGATGAGATGTGATGAGATGGGGATGAAAGCACAAGAAAACCAAAATAGGGGTGATGAGATAACGACACTCTTTATTCCTATGGCAGCTCGAGGGAGAATGTTGTACCTATGGGCGGCTGAGAAGGGTCGCCGGCGTCAACAGGAGGGGAAGCTCCGACCGAGGCTGGAAGGCTGCCACGGGGCTGGAGGCGGACTAGAAGTGAGCGGAGAGCCCAAGGGAGGATCGGGGGTGTTTGCTGGAGGTGGAAAAGAGGTGGTTGATCAGAGCTTGAGTGTTAGGTTCACTGGTCTCAGGTGAGCTTTGGCGAAAGTCTCTGGTTTCTCCCTTGTCTCCTCTCGCAAAAACTCAGGTGGTCCTTGGCTGAAGGAGCTTGAGGGGCTTTTGGTGGTTTCTCCTGTCGTGGTAGGTGGATGGTGGCAGGGCATGGTTCAGTGTCAGGGATGCCAGGGGATGGCTCGCCGACACCGCTGTAGGCCTTGCATGACGGCGGAAGCGGTGCAGGGTGTGGGAGGCTGGTGATAGGGCGTGGAAGGCTCAGGGATGTCAGGCACGTCGAGGGACAAGTTAACATTCCGTGCACAGCATCGCTCATAAGAGGTATGAGGTCATGTAGCGAAAGCAACCAATCAGGCGACGCCTGTCGTGCTGCCCTGGCCATGATGCACGCTTGGGTCGTGCAAGCAGGCCGCTCATGTCATTGGGCCAGAGCACACGGGCTGGGTTTTAGGTGCTGGGCTTAGTTGGATGAATGGAGTTAAGGATAATTAGAGATTTTTTGGGTTGGCTTAGGTTCATGGGCACAAAGCACAACACCTTCCCTATGCGTAACAAGAATCCTTAACCTTTCTCTGGCTCGCAGTAATTTACATGCCTCAACCATAAGGCACGAAGCATACATGTGTTTCTTTGCATTGAATTCTCTGAGTTTTCTTTATGTTTGGTTTTCCTCGTCTTTCCATTAAAAGACTAGGTGGCAACTCTTTTTCCTTATCCTTCTTTGGTGTTTCTGAGTTGAGTCTCCTTCCTCGGATTCACCATCTATGCCTTGACCATATCGGGATTCTTCGTGTGTTTCCACGCATCGCGGAGTCATGTAGGGTTCCACCGGCATGATCACAGGAACTGGTGACTCTACTGGGGATACCAGATTTTGGCTTTCGTGTTGGTTTTCTTGCTTGCTTGGCGTTGTCATATGTGCCTTGTGCATGTTTGCTTGTCCATTTGTTTGTACATATTTGATTGTGCATGTTTTTTGTGTCTTTTTACACGATTGCTATGTCACAACACACACACATGACCTGATTCCTGCCTTTTGTTATGATGCTTGCTTCTTTTTTCACCTACCTGATAACACAACATTAGCACATGCCATACTCATGCCTTTTGCTTGTTGGATGAGTGTTTGAATGTCATGGTTGTGTGTTTTTTCCCTTTCTGTATTTGCCATGACTAGGAGAGTAGAGACGTGGTTGTTTCCCCTTCCAGGTTAAAATAAAACACACAAGTTCAGACAAACAAATAATAAGGCATAACTAGAGACAAATGCTCACAATCACTCTTGGTTTAATAAAATGCAAGTAAAAGACACCAAGCATATGTGCATGAATGATCATACAAGAGCATGCATCTTCTCCTCTCTTGTGTCTACCTATAGTCTGCGAAGGACAGTCCTAGCTACCCGTTCTATGGCTTTGGTGTAGGATGCGTGACTAGCCTACTCCTCCATGTCTGAGGTCGTGTCAGTGTTAGTAGTGCGTACAACTCCTTACTACTGTAGGAGTCGAGGCCACCATCGCACCACTCGTTCACTACCTATGCTTTGGCCAGGATTTAGAATAGGAGCCTTACTTTTTTGACTAGAGTCAAAACCTAAATCCATGAGTGTGTCCCATGTGGTCAACCCCATGTGGGACATGCATGATGAGAGAGTGCATATTAGAAGCATTCATGTGCATGTGTGCCATTCATGCAACCCTAACAAACAGTTGCATAGCTCACATGTTTTCTTCTTTTGTTTTGTCCCTGTCTTTTCTCTTCGCTCACAAACTAGTTTTTTCATCTTTTGATCACAATGTTCCGTGTGTGAGTTCCTAGGCCAGAGTCCATGTGATCCTTTTGGTGATCTTAGTTCCAAGGCACTGTTCTCGACTGTCCTTCCTTGAGCTATCTGTCACTTCCTACGATACCTCCTCATAGGTGTCGTCCCCCTGTCTACGATCACAATCCCATTCTTACCTATTTACGGTCCATCATGGCGCAACAAGCTACTGAGTCCTTGGTACCAGCTGCTTTGGAGGGGATCTTTGTATCCACTCCTCCTTCCTCGATCATTTTGACAACAATCACTTCATCTGCTCTCCATGAAAGCCACTTTCAGGCACATGGAGTTCCCTGCCCTTCATTTTCGGGACACTGGCAAACCCTGATTGGTCTAGAGCCCGTGACCGAAGCGGTTACTGTGACCACCACAAGGACACTTGATCTGATAATGTCTTGTCCATTGGTTGGATCAACCCCTTTTAACACACAGTTGACTGCGATTGTCTCCTCTGTAGGAATTCAACCTGCCAGATCTTTGAACTTCCAGCTCCCTTTGACATCCCCTCCCCTTGCTGTTCCAACCCTCGGTAATATTACCGATGGTTCTGTCATTGTACAATCTCAGCAACTTCTGGCCCTTGCACAAAGGTTGTAGAATATGGCTTTCTCTTTGCATTCTACTCTGACTATGTCTATTTGTCCGGTTCCTGAAGTTCCATATTATCCAACTCAGACATTTCATGCTGCACCTGTCACACCACCACTGCAGCCGTCACCACAGCTTCTTGCTGCCTCAACGACGGGCGCTACATCTCTGCCATTGACATCATCACCATTGTACACACTGCATATTCCTCCATTTGCTGGTGGTCAGCCTTTTGGGCTGGCAAGAGTACAACGACCTATGAACTTGGCCACACTGGTACAACAGTTGTTGCTCCCACACACAATACAACATCCAACACAGCATACTACCATTCCTACACCTTTTCATTAGATTCAGGCTTCAGCATACATGTCACCACAAACGGCACTCATGCACAGGTACGCTAGTCATCATGCCATGACATCAGGTGGCGAGATGATAGATTTGGAGGAGCACGTGGGTGCTATTAATATAGCATACGCGTGACCCACCCTTGCTGCACAATCAACGTCAGCAGCAACCCCAGATGCTCTCCTCACTAGGATGAGCGATCTAGAAGGAGCACTACGACTAGTGCAAGGCGGGGATCGCCAGTCTTACACCTTCTAGGACCTCTGCTACTTTCTAGAGGTTGTACTCCCCTCGAATTTTCACATCTTGGAGTTTGAAAAATACAATGGGAAAGGCTACCCAGTTTCGCATCTTAGGGCGTATTACAGTAATCTTGCTCAGTTGTAGGCTGACGAGAGGTTGCTTATTCGCCTTTTCCAAAAGAGCCTCACAGGTCTAGCCTTCAAGTGTTTCACATCTCTGGATATGACCACCATTAAGACCTGGAATGACCTTCGTCAGGCTTTTCTGGAACAATATTCATTCAATCTCAACATGGTCCCAAAGCATGAGGACCTAGTCGCAACAAGGCAGAAGCCCCACAAATCGTTCGAAGAGTATGTCAAGCGCTAGCGAGCCCTCGCTTCACAAGTTTGAGATAGACCCTTTGATGAAGTGTCTATCGAGATGATAATCCGAGGAGTGCAGCCAGCCACAGGGGCCATACTGAGCATTCAACCGATTTCCACTTTTGCATCCCTGATGAAAGATGGCACTCAAGTCGAGAGCTCATTGCATAGCAAAAGTTTTCCTACTTTAGCGGCATTCGCTAAGTAGACCATGGCTTCAAACCATAACGAGGGGACCAGCAATGGAAACGGTGGCAGCAATGGATCTAACATCGGATACTCACGGAGGAAGGACACTGCAAAGAATGCCGTGGCATATGTAGGGGCTCTTGTTATGCTAGTTAGTGTGGTGAGCTCACTAGCACCGAATTAGGTGGTTTATAACCCTGCACCTAGGGCACCACGTACATCACATATCACCACCATTGTCGAGCTTGTGTACCAGCCCGCACCAGCAAGGCAAGGGCGTAACTTAGGACAGAGGCGGCCTTGATGGCCCGAAAGAGATTACACTCCTCTGGTCGAGCCACTGAGTGTCGTATTCCCCAAGGTTGCGTCACACTTGAAGCTTCTAGAAGTTCGCCCGTCGTTGAACCCTCTTCCGTGGTGGTTTAAAGCGGACTTATTCTGTAGTTTTCACAGAGTCACAGGGCACTCTACGGATAACTGTTTCATGCTCTGGAGTGCTATTCAAGATTTGATTGACCAGAAGGTTATCATCGTCAACTCACAAGAGGAAGAGTCTTCGCCAGCTGCATCAACACCACATTCTTTTGCATCTGCACTTACTAGTTGTGACCATGCTGGTGGAACCCTGCACGGCTCTCCTACGGTGCGTGGAAGCACACGAAGAGTCCCGATACGGTCACGGTGAAGATGGTGAATCTGGGGAAGAAGACTAGACTCGAAAACACCAAGGAAAGATAAGAAAAGGATAAGGAAAGGAGTCACCACCTAGTCTTTTAATGGAAAGACAAGGAAAACCAAACACTATGGAAAACCAAAAAGAAATCAAGGTGAAGAAAACATGTATGCTCTGTGCCTAATGGATGTAGTGTACAAATCAATGCGGGCTAGAGAAAGGGTAAGGATTCTTGTTACGCATGGGGAAGGGGTTAGGTACCCCCATGCGCCCGAAGAATTCTGTCTTTCTAGGTTTCCTGCTTGCTAATGGTCTATTGTGTGTATGCTTGCCTATTCTGAATGCACATGCTTAAGATGACTGCGAAAACATGCACATTTTATGTAATTTTGAAGAAATATGGGGTCAAATGTGAAAAACTGTGCATTTTTGGTCAAATTCAAGATCTTTAGGGGTTATACGCAATTTTGCCAGTAAAACATGTATTTAATGCAATTTTGTAGAAATTCAGGGTTAAATGTGCAAGAAAAAGAGTTCATGTTTGAAAACATAAAGTTTCAGGGACTGACATGTAAATTTACCCTAGAAAACCTGCATTTAGTGAGAAATCAGTAAAATTTAGGGGTTAAAACATAATTTTGAACACCTCTGAGTATATGTTTAAATTCCCAAGGTTTAATTTGCAATTATGCTAGAAACTTATGCATCCAGAACAATTTTAGTAAAGCTCAGGGTTTTAAATGCCAAAATGCTAGACTTAAATGCATGAAAAGAAGCTCAGAGAGTTTATACCAAATTTTAAAGCATGGAAAGCATTAATAAGAAAGCTTAGGGGTCACATTGCAACATTTCAGAACAAATACTATTAAAATGATTAAAAATTTTGTGCGGGGGCTTAAATGTAAGAAAAAAGACCTATTTGTAAGAAAAGGACCTCAGTGCAATAAAAGAAAAGCTCAGAAGTTTATTCAAAGAAAACTTTATTTTTAATATTTTTTAAAGGAAAAAAGAAATGACGGCCACCGGCGACGGAACTCCGTCGTCGATGACTGCCTGGGATGCCCTTCCGAGGCATCCCGATGCCTGATTGTGCATCAGGCCCCATTGGAAGAAAGAGAAGAAGAAGAGGAAGGGATCCAATGGTTTGGATCGGGATTTCAATGGCTAGAAACCTCTTCTCGTCTCCCTCCCCGTCGATGCATCTCCAGCGACGACGTCGTGGATGGAGGAGGCTTTGGAGGCGACGGATCAGCAGCTCAAGGGTCAATGAAGTTCGGGAGAGCGACGGGGATGGTTTCCCCTCATCTAGCAGCTAGAACGGGTGCGCGATCTTATTCCCCGATCAAGTTTCGACGGTGTGCCGGCAGTGGCGGTTGCAGGGGAGAACCAGAGCTCGATTTGAGGACCTGGTGGCTCTGGAAGCTTGGGGGAGGCCAAAGGATCGTGTCCTGATGCTCAGGGAGGCGCGGCAAGGCTGGAGGCGATTGGTGGAGCTCCGCTACCAGTCATCTTCTCTGGTGACGGTGACGGTGACGGAACTGCGTCGACGGTGTGCGGCTTTTGGAGGCTGGACGGAGGCTTGAAATGGTGCGCCAAGGGTCGGAGAAGCAAGAGGAAGACCAAGGGGAGAGGATTGAGCACCTTGGGGCACGAATTGATCATTGGATTCGTGCCCACACCAAGGTTGTCAGAAAATGACTCCGGTGACCCCTAAAACCTTGATTCCGGCCAGGGAAAGCCTCTGGCACTACTGGAATCGACTGGGAAAGGAAGAAGAAGACCTAGGGGATTAAAATTGAGTAGAAATAAGCTTTGAATGAAGCTTACCTGAGCTGGCAGTGATGTTGGTTGCCGAAGCTCGTTGGAGATCGCTGGAGATGGCCTGGAGCTTCAATTTTCCTCTTCTCCGAGCTTCCTCTTTGCTCCTGGACCTCTTTGGTTGCTTTGGTTGTGAGAAAATAGCTTAGGGGCTCTCCTCTCAAATTTTCCAACAACCTTTTCTCTCTTGCAAATGGGGGGTATTTATAGGCTTGCAATGGCTAGGGTTGTTAGAGTAGGTTGTTATGGTTAGTTAGAGGTTGTTGGAAGTTGTTACAAGTTGTTATAATGAAGGTGGGAAGTAGTTATAGTTTGTTTAGGTGGTTAGAGGTTGTTATAGGTGGTTATGATGAAGGTGGGAAGTAGGTAGGGTTTGTTTAGGTGGTTATGATGAAGGTGGGAAGTGGTTAGGTTGTTAGGGTTTGAAATTAGGGATTAGGGTTTAACCTAGGTTTTAGGGTTTGGTTTAGGGTATGATTTAGAGTTTAGGGTTTAGGGTTTGGATTAGGGAAAAACCTAGGGTTTAGGGTTTGGTTTAGGGTTTAGGTTTTAATTTAGGGTTTAGAGTTTCGTTTAGGGTTTAGGGTTTAGGGTTTGGATTAGGGTTTAACCTAGGGTTTAGGGTTTTGAGTTAGTTTTAGGATTTTGACAAGGGTTTTGGATATGCTTTGGATTTTCAATTTGATTTGAGTGGATTTTAGGATTTTGATTTAATTTTAGGGTTTGAGTTAGTTTTAGGGTTTTGAACTAGGTTTTTGAATTTGATTTAGGTTAGTTTTAGGATTTAAGGTCCCACTGCAAGCATATGGGGTGTCTACACCAGTATAGTTAACCGACCCTGCCTGAGCATGCAGTCGGAGCTTTAGGAGTTCATCTCATTTCTTCTGTTGAGTTTGCACCCTCATTGTTTGATCCTTCTCTTCTTATTCATGACATCTCAGCTCCTTTTCCCTATCAGCTTTACCGATCCTTGGCTGAAGCTTCCAGTTCTACAATCAACATGATTCAGTTAACTGCCAAGCCAAGGCGCATAGCTACTAAACCTACCATGCAATCCACCTCACCATCTGTTTGTTTGTTAGCTAGACCAAAGCCAGACTTGGTTCAGAAAATGCAAATACCTACATCATCAAGTACGCCAGCCCTGGTCCTGGTAGAATTGGAGGCTTGTACTCCTGTGATCATTAATTTGACACAGGATACCTATTGTATGCCCTACGGCTACGCCATAGAAATGTGCACTGAGGTGACATGATCAGGTTGGGTATACAAGGCCCCAATACCAGCTAGCAAGTCCAACCACCAATAGCTTCATCGTCTCAACCAGAAAACCAATTTTCCAATCCTGTTCTAGAAGAAGCAACCCCAAGAGCCAATCCTACCACCACCAAAAAAGACCAACCCGTAGCTGACATCACAGCCCAATTGAAAAATATTATAGCAGATATTTCCATTTGGGACCTAATTTACACGTTAGTTGAACATAAGAAGGCCTTTCTCCGAGTTTTCCAAGCCGCCCATGTTTCCCCAACAATACAACCATCGACATTGGAAAACTTGGTAGGAATGGTAGCTACGCCACAGGTGATCTCTTTTTCCAATCAGAATTACCCCTAGCGGGGACCAATCACAACCAACCCCTATTTATCACAGTGTAATACCAGAATTTCTGCGTTCCTCTTATGTTGGTGGATAATGATGCCGGCTTAAATGTCTGTCCCTTGCGAACTACAAGTCAGATCAGATTCAAGTCTGAGGACATTACTTCGGCTGTGATAGGAATGACGGCATTTGACGACACACATCATGATGCTTTAGGGATTTTGGATATCCCTCTGATTGTTGGTCCTGCCCTTTTCGAGGTGGAGTTTTATGTTGTCAACCTCGAACCGTCTTTCAATCTCCTACTTGGGTGCCTTTGGCTCCACAAGCATTAGGTTATCCCCTCGACTCTTCACTGAATGATTAAGTTTCATTGGGATAATGACATTGTCGTTGTAATGGCGGAAAATCTTGAAAAGGAGAAAGTCGAGGTGGTTTCTCCCTTGTCCCCTTAGATTGTCCATTTCGACCCCAAGCCTTCTGATGTGTTCTATCGAGTTGACTGCTTTGAGCCTGTCAATTTTATTCCAATTCTCGAGTATGCCAGCCATTTGGCCGCTTTTGGTAATCCTTTTATCATGGTCGAGAATCTTTGTTATAGGTGGGGGTACAAGAAAGGAGCACCTCTCGGGCAAAATGGCCAGGGAATCACTGAACCATTTATAGAGGAGAAAAGATGAGAATTTGAAGGACTGGGATACAAATGGAAGTCGCAGGATAAATTCTCGAGGAATCGTAAGTCCAGAAAAAGTTTTTATTCCATGGAATTTGACTAACTTTATTAGTGCAGGGCTTCTAGATCCCAATCAGAGTCCTGTTGTTGTAGAATCTGTACAGAGTGAATCTACCAGTGGACCAGAGTGGCTCTGTATTGAGGACTATTATTCTGAGGAGGAGGTTGCAAATAACATAACAAGCCAAACGCCGTCTTTTAGACCAAGGAGAGCTAGGCTTTTATTGCCACCTCCAAAGTTGGTTGTAGGTCCTTTCGTAGATCCTATTGTAGTTATAGTTTCAGCAAAAGCCGTTTCACCAGTATATCAGTTAGCTTTGACAAAGTCACAGCCAAGTCAGCTGGAATCACCGCCTGAAGCACGAGAAACTTCTAGTGCATACTACGTGGATTTGCTTCCGATGAAGAGGAGGGAGATGCCATAGTGGCGCAAGTTGACAGCATGCTCAGTGAATTGGAAGTTCTGTTCCAAGAGTAGTTGGCAACATTGGCAGAGGAAGTAGAGGGTGAACTTAGGCGCAGAAAAGGAAAAGTTGTAGTCACAGAATGCATCGCAGAGCAGTTGGTTTCACAGGGTCAGGTCACCATCATGGTCCTGGAGGAAGCCAGATCAGTAAGTGCTAGGCTAGAGGAGTTTATCTCCTATCTGCTGGGAGGTTGGTGTAGACACCTTGATTTTGCAGTCACTTAGCAACAGACTCCTCTGGAAAGATGCTTTGGTTGCGACCACCAAACCCAAAACCCTAACTCTACCTAAACCCACTCAGGCCCATGTAAGCCCATTTAGGCCCACACAAGCCCACACTGACCCAATCTAAGCCAATCAAAGCAAAACACCCTTAATTAAAATCCAATTTAAAATTAAAACTTACTTAAGTTAAAAAACTCAAATTAACTAAGCTAAAACATTTAATCCAAACCAAAATCAAGTAAAATCCATTTAAACCATTTAAAACTCAAATTAATTAAGTAAAAATCCTAATTAAAGCCAAAATCCAGTAAAATCCATTTAAATCATTAACAAATTCAAGATAATTAAGTAAAAACCCTAATTAAAACCAAAATCAAGTAAAATACATTTAAACCATTTAAAACTCAAATTAATTAAGTAAAAACCCTAATTAAAACCAAAATCAAGTAAAATCCATTTAAACCATTTAAAACTCAAATTAATTAAGTAAAAACCCTAATTAAAACCAGAATCAAGTAAAAAATAAAATCTTAATTAAATCCTTAATTAAATCAAAATCTGAATTAAATCATTAATTAAATCAAGTAAAAAAAATCAAAATTTTGACTAATCTTCAATTAATCAAATTTAAAATTTAAACCAAAAGCCTTAACCCATTTAAACCTAAATCTAATCCATTTAAAACTTAAAATAATAAAATCCAAAAACCTTAATTAAAATAATAGAAACCAAAATCCTAATTAAAATCACAAAAACCTAAAATAATAAAGTCCAAAAGCCTTAATTAACATCACAAAAGCCTTTATCCTGGATATTGTAACTTGGGCCACTTATATTGGCATAAACATGCCCTTAAATTTCATTTAAGTGACACTAACTGGTTTCTTCTGATCTAGGCTATCCTTTGGGTAACCTGGAAAGAATGTAATGCCTGGATTTTTCGCAATATTTCCAAACCTTCTTATGTTATTATTTCTGATTTAATTGGACTAATGGAGTATTGGTTAGATTCTCTTCTACCAGGTTTTGAAAAGGAGTAAATGAGGAGTCCTTTGGCCTCTATGAAGGCTGCCTGGCAGAGAACTTATCTGCCTCTTCTGATGCTCCTCCCACCTCCACTGACTCCATTATTCCGACTGCTGCTGCTGCTGCCGTTGCAGAAGCGATGGAGCAGTAGTTTGTCGCTTGTTGTTTTTTGATAAACATTATTGTCAACTTGTTGGCGGTCTGTAATATTAGTAAGAACATTGCCTACGTTAACTTTTGTGATTGGACCCTTGATTCCCTTGGAATTCTTCCTAGGGATTAAAATCTAATACTAAAAACTTACCATTGCCAAAAAAAAAAACATCACAAAAGCCTAAACTAAATAAAACCCAAAACCTTTAAAACCTAATAAAAGACCCTAAAAATTAAAACCCAAACCCTTGAAACCCCAAAGCCGGGATGTCTGGCAAGTCCACCGTCGGTTGCACTCTAGGAAGGTCCAAAGCCTGTCGACTACGTGGGTAATCTTGTGACTCTTGTTTAGTGTGTTTCAGTATGTTTTTGATGGTATTCGTTTAGTTTTTCTATTTCACCGACGTGCATGCATATGTAAAAACCCATCGCTGTCCATCCACACCCGTCTTCCTTCCACTGCAATCCGCAAACAGCCATACCCATAGCCACTCGTACCTCCCTTTAGGCGGAACCTAGCCACGACACTGCCGACGTCCTCCATCCAACCATCCCACGAGCACAACTCCAGCCACATCCCCGTAGCCATCCATCATGTCTCCAACCATCCTTCAACACCCACGACGGTCATCCTCCACATCCTCTCCTCTAAACGATCACCGTCCTCCTCTTTTCCACGTGAACCCAA
>JAMKQA010004162.1:0-16758 GCA_024699735.1 Posidonia australis | reverse complement strand
AGAAGAAAACTTAGGAAACAAAGATACATGCTACATGTTGAAGGCAAAAATCATGTAAACAACTAGAGTATCTCGAAAGATGCAAGTATTATATCATGTTGTTGAAGTAAAATGCAAAAGATAAAGAGGGGAAAAGAAATCCTACCTCTCACGATGTTCCCTCTTGTAATATCAGAAATAAGAAGATCCTTATTGCTTTGGAAGGACCAAGGGTGCTTCGGGATGTAAGGGAAAGTTCCAGGAAACGTGTATAGGTCGCTGGGTGGAAGGAGGAACTCATGCAAGAAACTTGCTCAGTGTAGATCTGTATTTCAGATTTCAGCATAGGATTTCTCTCCCAAAAAAGGTGCTTCTCAAGGTGGCAAATGGACCTCTATTTATAGGGATCTATGGAAGGGGTAACCTATGAAAAGGAAGGGCCTTGCAAATGAAAAGCCTCGAATATTCCTTGGCACATTCGTTTGCAAGGTAACAGCCTTGGAAGAGGGAAAGCCAGCAGCCGCAGCCTGCGAAGTGGCTGGGCGCCAGCTTGGTGTGCCTATGATGTGCGCCTGGATGGTGCGCCTACTTGGTGAGCCTATGAGGTGCGCCCAACCAGCTCACAGATTTTACTAATTGGGCTTTTAACTGGCTAATGGGTTTGGGGTTTGGTTGATCACATTCAAAGCAACATGCGGACACTTATCTCTGGGTCACCTCAAAATCGGGGTGTCTACAGATTCATTCCAATAGAGCGAACCTTGGATGGGAAAAAGGCACCAGGATTCCTTCCAATAGAGTGAACCATGGATGGGAAAAAAGCACCAGGATTCGTTCCAATGGAGCGAACCTTGGATGGGAAAAAGGCACCAGGATTCGTTCAAATAGAATAAACCTTGGATGGGAAAAAGAGGCACCAAGATTCGTTCAAATAGAGCGAACCTTGGATGGGAAAAAAGGCACTAGGATTCGTTCCAATAAAGCGAACCTTGGATGGGAGAAAGAGGTACCAGGATTCGTTCAAATAGTGCGAAACATGGATGGGAAAAAGAGGCACCAGGATTCGTTCAAATAGAGCGAACCTTGGATGGGAAAAAGTGGCACCATAATTTGTTCCAAAAGAGCGAACCTTGGATGGGAAAAAAGGCACCAGGATTCGTTCCAATAGAGCAAACCTTGGATGGGAAAAAGGCACTAGATTTGTTCCAATGGAGCGAACCTTGGATGGGAAAAAAGGCACCAGGATTCGTTCCAATAGAGCAAACCTTCGATGGGAAAAAGTGGCACTAGGATTCGTTCAAATAGAGTGAACCTTGGATAGGAAAAAGGCACCAAGATTCATTCAAATAGAGTGAACCTTTGATGGGAAAAAGAGGCACTAGAATTCGTTCAAATAGAGAGAACCATGGACGGGAAGAAGGCACCAGGATTCGTTCCAATAGAGCGAACCTTGGATGGGAGAAAGAGGCACCATGATTTGTTCAAATAGAGCGAACCTTGGATGGGAAAAAGGCACCAGGATTCGTTCAAATAGAGCGAACCTTGGATGGGAAAAAGGCACTAGGATTCGTTCCAATAGAGCAAACCTTGGATGGGAAAAGAGCACTAGGATTCGTTCCAATGGAGTGAACCTTGGATGGGAAAAGGCACCAGGATTCGTTCAAATAGAGCGAACCTTTGATGGGAAAAAGAGGCACCAAGATTCGTTCAAATAGAGCGAACCTAGGATGGGAAAAAAGGCACCAAGATTCGTTCAAATGGAGCTAACCTAGGATGGGAAAAAAGGCACCAAGATTCATTCCAATAGAGCGAACCTTGGATGGGAAAAAGTGGCACCAGGATTCGTTCAAATAGTGCAAACCTTGGATGGGAAAAAGAGGCACCAGGATTCGTTCAAATAGAGCGAACCTTGGATGGGAACAAAGGCACCAGGATTCATTCCAATAGAGTGAATTTTGGATGGGAAAAAGAGGCACCAGGATTCATTCAAATAGAGCGAACCTTGGATGGGAAAAAGGCACCAGGATTCATTCCAATGGAGCGAACCATGGATGTGAAAAAAGACACCAGGATTCGCTTCAATAGAGCAAACTTGGATGGGAGAAAGGCACCAGGATTCATTCTAATGGAGCGAACCTTGGATGGGAAAAAGGCACTAGGATTCATTCCAATGGAGTGAACCTTGGATGGGGAAAAGGCACCAAGATTCGTTCCATTGGAGCGAACCTTGGATGGGAGAAAAGGCACCAGGATTCGTTCAAATAGAGTGAACCTTGGATGGGAAAATCAAAGGCCTCGAATCCATCCGTTAGGATAAGCATTCATAGGCGAAAAGGGAATTCCACCCTACCTAGTTCAGAAGTTGTGAAGACTTCATTTGTCCAGGTTAGGGCAACAACACAGGATTCTCGACTATTATCTGGGTTGTCCCCAGCGCCAAGCCGACATGCCGAAGAAAGTAGAATCCTGCAACAGTCATGCACGTGCTGTCATGATGGCGATTTCTGTTCTGCATCAACCATAAGCTACTAAACAAGCTGGCTAGAAACGTTCTAAAGAATTTTATTATCAGAGTCAGTAATATGTCATGAATGCTAAGAATCTGTGCCATCTCTGGATCTTTTGGAGCTCGAGGCTTTGGCAAAGAGCATACGGCTCGGGGCGGTGCTACAGATTGGTCAAGTCTTTTCGACTTTGGCTTCATAATTTGTTGTGCAACTCTTCCCCTCTATGACTGTACAATCCGTCGATCGTATAGAGCCATCGAGCAGGCGAGATAGCTCCTTAGTCATAGTGTAGGAGCCTAGGGGTTATTCTTGGAACCGCGCTGGCATTTGCCCCAAAACAAAAGAATCCTGCTGGTAACCGAACTGTCGCATCACAAGGATTGGGTGGTATTCCATTCCTCCAGTTAACCTTGGCAGGATGATAAGCCACATGTCAACTATGTTGAAGAAGGCCTCAAAGTTATGCATAGCCATAGGAATAAAGCGTCAGATGATTTTCTGTTCTGTCAAGCTTTCTAAACGCTCATATTCCATTTGAACTGAGGTGAGCGTGCGCGCATGGCCACTTTGACAGTAGGATTCGAAGGCTGATCGTTGCAGGCGCAAGACTTTTACACCCAGATGTGCAGCCAACCATACCTGTACAAAAGCTCCACAGCCATAATAGTGTCGGCAGCGGCGCATTGATCGGTTTAAAGCCCGGTAAGTTTCTACCAAGATGACTGGGGCTAGATCTATTTGTCGGGTAACAACTGGCAAAGCGTCTCAGTGACTTCAATGTTTACAACCATCTGGCCATGGCTGAAAATCAATTCTCCCAGGAAGCAAACAACACAGCCTTTCAACCAAAGCTCGTCGCCTAGGGAGGCGCGCATTCCGGCCACTTTGTCAAAGTAAGCTAGCTTCAGCATGGGAGAAAGTCCATCTGTACAAATGAGCTAACGATCACAATCACTGGTTGATAGGCCAGTTAGCTCACTCAAGACTGAAGAATACCCGTCGCGCCGCATAAAGACGGTGGGTCCTAGGAACTTCTGTAGATAACATATTCTGTGGACCTCTTCCAATGTTGGAGTCAATTTGATTCTCCCAAAGTGGAAAACATGATGAGCCGGTTGCCAGAATCAGGCTGTTGCACACAGAAAGTATCGAGAAACCTCCACCTTTGCGATATCCAGAAGCTTTGAAGAGATTCCCCACATCCACAGTTTGTCGCAATCACTTTCGGTCAACTGCTTGATCCATGCCTGGAGAAAACCTGAGCAATGTGTGGGCATAACCATCGTAGGGAAACCCATGATCTGTAAGGTGTTTCAACTTTCTTGGCTCGGGCCTCCTCAGAAAGGGCAAACATTCTCTTGCAGGACATGCTCAAAACACCGTTTTAGAAACAGATCTCAATTTTGCTTCGTTGAACAGCACTTAGCAAAATCAAAGCAGACAGATAAAAGATAAAGTGTTATTGACAGAATTAGAGAAACTGGCCCAAAGTTGAAAACTACAGCTGACTGGATAGAGAATTTTTGGACAGACTAAATCTTGTGCACAACTTTGAGGGAAAACCCTGGTTTCAACTGGTTCTGACTAGGCACCCAAGTAATGAGATGTGGCCATCAAACTTGGAAGGTCAGGATTATCTGATGATTGTACCCCTCAGCAGATTACCGGGGTCCTCGACCAACAGAGCAACTGACGTGCATCTGGTCGAGTGTTGGCTCAAAGCATCTAACCATAGGACAGCTGACATGCCCCTGGCTTGACATGGACGACTCTTGACTCAACAAAGCAGCTTACATGCCCCTGGTCGAGTACTGGCTCAGTGTGTCTAACCAAAGGACAACTGACATGCCCCTGGCCTGACATAAATGGTCCTAACCGATGAGAGCAGCTTACATGCCCCTTGTTTAGGCGATGTCCTCTTGATTCTCTTGAACTGAAAGTCGTTGTCACATCCTAGCCAAGAGGACCAAGCGATACTCTACGACGTTTTTAGGATGATATTTGCAAAAAGAAGATGCATGCATGCTAAATGATTTGTGGGATCTTATTGATGCCCTCAGCATTGGGATGCTTACTGCCAAGTACAAGGGAACGGCAACTCCAAACCTCACTAGACTCTATCCAAGCCCCTAGTTTTTTGGGTTGCTCTCTGGAAACGGGTCACTGTGTCTTAGGCTCCATTCCAAACCCCACTGGACCATACCCCTGCTTTTTTATTTTATTCATTCTTTATTCTTTTCCCCTCATAGGCATGTGGGTTCACCCTATTCCTGGCTTGGAAGTAATAGGTACCTAGTCTATGGTGGGGAGCTGCTACTGTTTAAAGGGTTGGCTAGGCCCTTTTTGTAACATGTTTTCCAAGTATTCACTCTGACTCCTCTCCTAGATAAATTGGAGGGACTGAGCTACCCGCCATGCCTCTCTCTTTAGGGTCAACTTCTATCTGCGACTTCTGTCTTCTTATTCTTTTATGCCCTTTTTCAGATATTTTTTTTTTTTCTCGTGCTCTCACTCTCTGTAACGTCCCGATCCCAGGCATGCTACCATAACACAGTATCAAGCATAATTACACTAATTACAGAAACATCAAATAACTGTAACAAAGGCTCACCTTCAGGATCTCAATGTGTGGCTAGAAGCTCTAATTCCTGCACCGGAACTCGGCTACATGCGGTCTGCACCTGAAAACAAAATAGCACGCGTGAGTGACATCTAAGTCACCCAATACGCGCCCCAAAACATACAAACCACAAAACCAAGGCAAAACCATAAATCTCATTCTTAAAACTTGGTTTTCTCTTTTTGAAAATCATCCTTTCTTTTATTAGACAATCACTTGGGAATTCAATCCCAATCCATGTTTTTTTTCAAAAGCCATGTTTCCCTTTTTTTTCTCAAAACATTTGGAAATTCATTCCAAAACCACTTTTTTTTTCTTTCAAAACATTCCTTTACATTTCTTTCAAAAACTTTTGGAATTCATTTTCAAAGTACTTCCCTTTTTAATATTTGGGATTTCTTCCCAAAACACACTTTTTCAAATTCACATTTCTGCCCAGATCCAGCCCAAAACACAATGCCCCATTGGGCTCAAAACCAAATCATAAACACTGGCTGGCAACTGGTTAAAACATCATCATTTCCTTTCAGGATTTTAGGACCATTTCATCAGTCCAATCCTGACCAAATCAAATTTCTCTTTCTGTATTTATTTCCACTTTTCTTTACTGTTGTTACCATGATTAGGGGTAACTAGGCACACAAGTAGTAGGCGAGGACATCCTTCCCCTAGCTTCCTGCACTACCGCAATGAAATTCCCTGTGCGGGATGTCACCGCCCCGGCCAACCGGCCTCAATTTCATTTTCATAAGTGCACGGGGATACGTCTCTGTCTGACGCCCTAGTCGGTGACCCGAACAACTAGGTCTAATGACCTAGGCTCAACCTACACTGTCAGTGACTTAAACAACTAGGCTCAAAAGCCCAGGCTCAGCCTACACCGTTACGAGCTAGGTGACGCGAACAACTAGGTACAACGGCCCAGGCTCAGCCTACACTGTCGGTGACCCGAACAACTAGGTATGAAAACCCAGGCTCAGCCTACGCCACTATGAGCTCGGCAACCACATTATTAGTGTTCCATTTCAAAACCATTTTCCACTTCATTCCATTCTTCTCGTTGCAGGACTCTATTTCCTTGCAACACTTGACCGTCCACTGGGGTCCCATCTCAAGCCATGAAAACCATGCTTAATGTCATAAATTGGGTCTCATGCCCAAAACCACATAAAACCATTTTTTTCATTCATTTATAGGGTCTAAAACCCAAAACCACACCCAAATCCATTTGTTTGGGGTTCACATGCCTCCATGTCATTACATGGGAAAACATCATTCACATAAATCCACCATACCATTAAAACCATTTGACATTCATTAAAATCCATGTTTAAGCATATCAGGTTTAGGGCAAAAACGGCAAGCCGAATCTCCAGTTCGGTATGCCGAAATTCCTTATTTTGGTATGCCGAAACCCCCTGTTTCGGTATGCCGAAAACCCCTGTTTCGGTCGACCAGGTGTTTTCGGTCTGCCGAAATCAGGTATCTGGCTTAAACTGTCAGGATTTCGGCATACCGAATTCCTCGTAGACCGGGCACACCCCTGTTCGCAGCGGCGGAATTCGCCCAAAGTGCGAGTCCCGATCGGACCCTCCAAACATACACCAACAATTCCCATAAAATCATGGGGTGTAGACCCTGAAGTCTACTTCAAAACCCCTCAAACCATTCATGATTCCATCAACCACACAGTTCAAACGAAAATCAAAAGGGGAAGGGGCTCAAGAACGGCTACTATAGCCTTCAACCCCAAAATCACATTTTCCCCACAAACATCAATCCTAACCACATGATCTCTACATTTTCATGCTATACATCACATTCCCATTCATTTCATGATTCTTCTACAATTTAATATGCATTATCTTGATTTTCCATGCCATTTATCTACTGTTAACAAAACGCTAAACAAAAGGAGGGGAAGGGGTCGCGTACCTGTCTCAGCCCTCCAGTGACCCTTACCACACTCCAGCAAGCCTCCTCGCGCTGGAGGAACACCACAAGCGGCACACACCACCTCCTCGGTTGTGCCCGCTCCTCTTTCTCTTCTCCTCTCTTGCACGCCTCAGCCTCCCTTTATCCTCCTTCCCACTCGCATCGCGTCGGCCGCCCATCGCATCGGAAGAGACGGCAAGGCACGGACTAGCGTCGTTGGTGGCACGGGTCGAAGAAGGGAAGGTAGGAGACAGAAATGGTGCGGGCTCATGAGAGCAAAGGAAAGAAAGGAGAAAAAGAAGGAAAAGAAAGGAAGAAAAGATAGGCACGCGAATCGAGACGATAGTGCACCCTCAAGTCGGACTCCACATTGGTCCCAAATCACAAACCGGTGCACAGAAAGCCAACCACAAGCTCACACAAACAAGAAACAATAGATTATCCATTAATAAACCATTTAAGCAATATTAAAATTAATTACATGGTTTACAAATAAAAATGGATAATCAAGGCCAGATGTCTCACTCTCGCCCCTAACATTTTATCTCCCTTTGGGAGGTGCAGAGTCCCTAAGGAGCTTGGGTACTTCACCCAATTCACAATGAAAGGTGGCTCCCTCACTCTCTAGGTTCCTAAATAGTATCTACCTGAGGAGGTGCTACACATTCCCCACATTGGCATGCTTATTCTGCCTATCATCACTGGGCTAAGATACATGCATGTGATCATGAAAACAAATGTCAGCCTATATATGAGTATACTGAATGAGGGTTAGTATGTGCTGTGATGCAGAACTACATGGATGTATGAAGAACATGACCTCATGTATGCATGAAGGAAATTGTTACTGTCATAGAATATGGACACACTGTTTATGATCACTGATAGTACTTTTTCAGGTAGCATGAATTAACTGGCTCTGACTGTTCGATGTAGTCCATGTCCTCAAGGATAACAGCCCCTCCGGAATAGACTTGCTTGACCATGAATGGTCCATGCCAGTTGGGCCTGAACTTGCCACGACTATCAGGGAGATGTATTTCTCTCAAGACCAGGTCCCCTAGCAAAAAGCTTCTTGGTCGGACCTTCTTCTGATAGGCTTTGACCATGTGCTTCTGACAGCATTGTGCGTGATGCATAGCTTGCAGTCGATGCTCATCTATCAGGTTCAATTGAACGAGGCGGTCCTCAACCCACTCCGCCTCATCTAGTTTACTTGTTTCAGGACTCTGAGCGATCGTATCTCCACTTCTATTGGTAAGACTGCCTCCATACCATACACTAGAGAATATGGAGTCGCTCCTGTTGAGGTCCTGATTGATGTTCTATAAGCCCACAGAGCGTATGGGAGCTTGTCATGCCAGTCCTTATGTGTCTCCGCCATTTTTTAAGATTCTTAGTTAGATTCTTATTGGTGGATTCTACTACGCCGTTCATCTGCGAACGGTACCGGGAGGACTTGTGATGTCTGATATGGAACTCCCACAGGAAATCCTCAACCTTTTTGGTTGTGAAATTTGTCCCATTATCAAAAATGATGGAATGTGGGACCTCGTACCGGGTAATGATGTTGTTCTTGATGAACTTCTCTGTCATGGAGGCGGTCACTGTCTTGTAATAAGCTGCCTCTTCCCATTTTGTAAAATAATCAATTGCTACCAAGATGTACTGATGTCCATTAGAAGATGCTGGGTGGATAGCTTCGATGACATCTATTCCCCATGTAGAGAAAGGCCAGGGTGATGACATGCTGTGGAGCTGTTGTGGTGGTGCATGAATAAAATTGCCATGGACTTGACAATTATGACATCTCCGCACAAACTGGCAGCAGTCTGTCTCCATGGTTGACCAGAAATAGCCTTGTAGTAATATTTTCTTGGCCAATAATACTCCATTCATGTGAGGCCCGCATGTCCCGGCAGGCACTTGCAACATTACTGTATTGGCCTCCTTTTTATCAAGACAGCGTACAAGCATCTTATTGTAAGACCTCCTATATAAGTGGCCTGCTCCAAGCACATATTTCAAGGCTAGCTGGATCATGGTTTTTCTGTCTGATGCCGATGCGTTTGGATGGTGATTCCCAGTTTCCAGGTAAGATTTGATGTCATGTTACCAAGGAGCTCTACCGTAGAATCTACTTCTTCTATGCTCATGCAGTGTGTTGGTTGATCTGTGTAGGTTATTGACACCTTCACTATGTCGTAGTCCGGTATGGACAACCAGGAGGCAAGAGTAGCCAGTGCATCTGCGTAAGAATTCTTGGCCCTGTTCATAAAGGAAAAGCATATCTCCTCAAACTTGGCCATCAGTTTTAAGAGATGATTGTGGTATGGAACCAATTTTAGATCTTTGGTTCTCCAGTTGCCATTTACTTGAGAAATAACCAACATTGCATCACCATGCACATGTAATTTCTGTGCACCATGCTTTAATGCTGCCTGCAAGCCGAGAATACATGCCTCGTACTCTACCACATTATTGGTACACACAAAGGTTAACTTTCGGGCAAGCGGGATCATCTGTCTATGTGGAGTTTCCAATACCGCACCGATACCCATGCCTCTCCTGCTAACTACGCCATCAAAGTAGAGCTGCCACTGTCCTTTATCTCGAGGGACTACCGGCTCCTCTTCTTCCATGGCGAACAATATGTCCTCATCAGGAAACTAAGTCTGCAAGGGTTGCTACTCTGGCAAGGGTAATTCTGCTAAGTGATCAGCCACGGCCTGTCCTTTCATCGACTTCTGAGTAACAAAAGTGATGTCAAACTACGATAAAAGCACTTGCCACTTGACACATCTACCCACCAGTGTTGGCTTCTGAAACAGGTATTTCACAGTATCATGTCGGCACAGTAATAGAACTCGATATGCCATCATATAGTGCCTTAAGCGCTGTGTGGCCCAGACGAGGGACATGCAAACTTTCTCGATTGCAGTGTACTTAACTTCGCAATCATTGAACTTTTTGCTCAGGTAATAAATGGCCCTCTCCTTGTGACCTGTTTCATCATGCTGACCCAAGACTGCGCCTATTGAATACTGTGTCACTGACAAGTAGAGCAACAGAGGACGCCTTGGTATCAGAGGAACTAAGACTGGTGGTCTTGCAAAGAGTTTCTTGCTTTTGTCAAATGCTTCTTGGCACTCCTCATTGCAGTGGATCTGTGCATTCTTCCTCAGGAGCTTGAATATTGGTTCACGAATTGGTGTTAATTGAGCAATGAATCGACTGATATAATGCAACCGCCCCAGCAACCCTCGGACTTCTTTCTCTATCGTGGGGGGAGGCATCTCAATGATTGCTTTAGCCTTGCTCGGATCTACCTTGATTCTCCTTTGGCTAATGTTGTATCCTAGCAGTTTGCTTGATGACACACCAAATACGCACTTGTTGGGATTCAACCGTAGCTTATACTTGCTCAAGTGGTTAAAGAGCTTCCTCAAACAAGCAATGTGTTCTTCAGGCTCTTTCGACTTAGCAATCATATCATCCACGTAAACCTCGATGTCTTGGTTAATGAGATCGAGGAATAAAGCTGTCATTGCCCTCTGATATGTGGCCCCAGCATTCTTGAGCCGAAATGGCATAACTCTGTAGCAGAACACTCCCCATGGGGTAATAAAGGACGTTTTTTCCATATCCTCTTCTGCCATTCGGATTTGATTGTATTCGGAAAATCCATCCATGAATGACAACATTTTGTGTCCTGTAGTGTTGTCTACCAATACATCAATGTGTGGGAGTGGAAAATCATCCTTTGGGCTGGCTTTGTTTAGGTCTCTGTAATCAATACACATTCGGACCCGACCATCTTTCTTGGGTACCAGAACCACATTCGCTAACCATTCTGGGTAAAGGACGACCTTTAGGAAGTTAACTTTGTATTGCTTCATTATTTCTTCCTTCAATTTCAAGAGCCATTGTGGTCGCCATCTGTGCAGTTTTGTTTGACTGGCTTGACATTAGGCTTAAGTGGTAGGGTATGTACCACTACCTCGACGTCTAACCCAACCATGTCATCGTAACTCCAAGCAAAGATATCTGCATATTCCCGGAGAAGCTCAACAAGTTCTTCTTTGGCTTGTGCTGTGAGTCTGGTGCTTATCCACACTTCCTTGACATCTTCATTGGTGCCAATATTCACAGTCTCAGTTTCTTGTTCTACATGCATGTTTGGGCCTTCGGGATCATCATCGTAAGGCTGGACTTCCGATGCATCGTGACTTTTCTCTTCCACTTCTACATCATCTTCTTCCTCGTATGCAATAAGCTCAGGAAGGACTTCTTACTGGCACAACGGATCTGCATCTTCAAAGGTGCACACTTTCTCAACATTCTGTCCTTGATGGTGCTTTAGAATGGTCACTGTAACCCTAGTTTTCTTGTATGCACCCTTGATGATTCCTGGCTCTGCTATTTCTGAACTTGTGTCTGACTGTCCTACTTCTGGTAAACAAAAGCTTTCATTATCATGCTATCTCTGTACAACCTGTACAATAGGTGGGCAGCTGTCCTCTGTCTGACTAATGTGAGTGCTGCCGCCCGGGTTCCTTCCTGAGCCTATCTCAGGATCCTTTTTTTTTGGACCCCACTGCTCATGTGGGGCCAAGTCTGATAGTACCACCTAGACCCGCCTCCCGGCTGATAGGAGATAAACTCCTTTGGTCTAGCGTTTAAAGATTTATTCTCCTCCAGGGTCATGATAGCAGACTGACCCTGTACAACTGCCTGCTCCTTAGTGTACTCTGTCAATATTGCCTTTCCTTTCTTGTGCCTAAGCTCACTTTGCACATCCTTGACCAGTACCGCCAACTACTCTTGAAATAAAACTTCTAGATCGCTGAGCATGCTATCCACCTATGCTACCACAGCGTCTCCTTCCTCTTCGTCGGAAGCAAAATCTACATAATATACACTGGTAGTTCTCAACACCTCAGGCACTTATTTCGGTTGTCTTGGCTGCAATCCCTTTAGGACTAACTGCTGCTCTGATGCTATTGCTTCTGAATCCACCCTTGCTAAATCCCATACTGCGTCTGGATTGGTAGAAAGATCCTCCACTGACTCCAGAGGTGGCAATGCTAGCATAGCTATCCCTGGTAGCATGGATGATGTTGAATTCCTTCTGAAGTCCATAATTTCCTCTTCTAAATAGTAATCCTCTACACATATCCACTCTGGCCCATCGACTGGCTTGTCCGGCTCAGGTTCTGCAAGCACCAAACTCCAATGGGGATCCAGCAATCCCGCATTAACAAAGTTGTTTAAATTTCATGGAATAACAAGGTTTGGGAACTTACGACGCTTCACGTATCCATCTTGTGGCTTTTGCTCGTATTCCAGTCCTTCAAATTTACGTCTTCTCTCCACAACGATTGGTTCTACGATCCCTTGGCCATTCCGCCCAAGAGGTGTTCCTCTCTCATATCCCCATCTCTGTCATAGATTCTCGACCATCGAAAAGGGGTTGCCAAAAGCGGCCAAATGACTGGCACGCTCGAGAATCGGAATAAAATTGACCGGTTCAAAATGGTTGACACGATAGAGCACATTAGAGAGTTTGGAGTCAAAATGGATAGTATGGAGCGACACTAAAGAGACTGCCTCAACCCTTTCCTTTTCAAGGTTTTCCGCCATCACGATGACAACGTCGTTGTTCCAACGGAACTTAATCATACTGTGAAGGGTCGAGGAGATAACCTGATGCTTGTGGAGCCAAGGGCACCCAAGCAGAAGATTGAAAGACAGTTCAAGGTCGACGTCATAGAACTTGACCTCGAAACGAGCAACACCAATGATTAAGGGAATGGTCAAGATCCCTAGGGCATCGTGGTGCGTGTTGTCTAATGTCGTCATTCATTTTACTACTGGAGTAATGTCCTCCGATTTAAAGCCGACCTGACTTGCGGTTCGCAAGGGGTAGACGTTCAAACCAGCACCATTATCTACCAGAGTGAGAGGAATGCGGAAATTTTGGTATTGCACTGTGATGAATAAGGGCTAGTTATGACTAGTCCCTATTGGAGGAAGCTCGGAACTAGAGAAAGAAATGACCTCTAGCGCCGCTATCATCCCTACCATGTTCTCCAAGGTCGATGGTTGTATGGTTGAGGAAACATGGGCAGCCTCAAAGACCCAAAGAAATGCCTCTCTATGCTCAGCCAAAGTATGGATCAAATCCCAGATGGATATGTCTGCCTTGACCTTTTTCAACTGAGCAGTAATATCGGCTACCGGGGGGTCAACTTTGGCAGTGGGGTTAGCTCTTGTGATTGTCTCATCAGGGATTGGATTGGGAATATGGGTTCTTGCTTGGGAGGATGAAGTCACAGGCTAACTGGTTTTGTTTACTGGGATTGGGGCATTGTATACCCTTCCCGACCGCATACCTCAGCACACATTTCTACGGTATAACTATAAGGCATGCTGTGAGTATCCTGTGTCAAGTTGATGACCACAGGAGCATGGCCCTCAGCTCCACTAGGACTGAAACTGAAGGAGTAGGTATTGGCTCTTGGTGGGTTAGGTCATGCCTCTGTTTGGCTAGTAGGCTAATTGTTGATGGGGTGGATTGCATGGTAGGTCTGGTAACCGTGTGCCTTGGTCGAGCAGTTATCTAGATCATATTGACAACAAAGTTGGAAGCTTCAATGAAGGATTGACTTAGCCGATAAGAGAGTGGTTTTGAAACATCGTGGATGAGGAGGGAAGGATCAAACGGTTCAACCTCATCCAAAAAAAGGAAATAAACTCCCGAGGTTCCTGGTGCATGCTCGGGCAAAGGCCGGTTGACCATGTTACTAGATGTGGATGCAGATGAATGTGGTGTCTGTGAAGTAGGGGCGGCCTATGCCTCCTATGTGTGAATACTGATGATTTTTCGGTCAATCAGGTTCTGAATAGCATTCCGAAGTGTATAGTAGTTATCCGTAGAATGCCCTACGACTCTATGGTAACTGCAAAATAAACCTGCCTTAAACCATGATGGAAGAGGGTTTGGTGGGCGGATTTCCAAAAGCTTTAGTAGTGACACTACCTTGGGAAATATGTCACTCAGTGGCTCGACCAAAGGAGTGTAATCTCTCTCAGGTCGTGGGAGCCACCTTGATCCCTGGTAGCGCCCTTGCCATGCCAATGCGGGCCAGTAAACTGGCTCGGCGGTGGTTGTGATTTGTGATGTGCATGGTGCTCTAGGAGCAGGAGAGTAAACAACTTGATTCTGAGCTTGCGAGCTCACCACATTGGCTGGCATAACAGGAGCCCCTACGTATGCCACAGCATTCTTAGCGAAGTCTTTCTTCCGCCCATAGCTAGTGTTGGATCCATTGTTACCACCGTTGCTGTTACCAGTTCTGCCGGTAGCTATGGTTTGCTTTGTGAATGCTGCTAACGCTGGGAAGCTTCCACTATTTAGCGAGCTCTCTACACGAGTGCCAGCTTTGATCAGGGATGCAAAGGTAGTAATGGGATGGATGCTTAGTAGAGCCCTAGTGGCTGGCTGTGCCCCTCAAATTATTATTTCGATAGACTCTTCGTCAGAAAGTCTATCGCGCACTTGTGAAGCGAGGGCTCGCTAGCGCCCGACGTACTCCCCGAATGGCTCGTGGGGCTTCTACTTGGTAGCGACCAGGTCCTCACACTTTGGGACCATGCCGAGGTTAAAAGAGTACTGCTCTACAAAAGCTTGGCTCAAATCATTCCAGGTCTTTGTGGTGGACATATCCAACGACGTGAACCATTTTAGAGCTGGACCTATAAGACTTTTCTGGAAAAGGTGAATGAGAAGTCTCTCGTCAGCATGTAGTTGAGCGAGATCGCCATAGTACGCCAGAAGATGTGAAATTGGGCAGCCTTTCCCACTATATTTCTCAAATTCCGGGATGTTGAAGTTCGGTGGGAGTACCGCCTATGGGAAATAGCAGAGGTCCCAGAAGGACAAAGACTGTTAGTCCCCGCACTGCACTTGACGTAGAGCCTTCTCCAAGTCATTCATCCTGGCGAAAAGTGCATTGGGAGTTGCTGCTGACATTGAGTATGTAACTGGGGTGGGTCCCGCGTATGCTGTGTCTATATCACCCGTGTGCTCCTCCAGATGTATCATCTCACCACCTGGTGCCGTGGCATGAGGACCAGCGTACCCGTGCATGTGCACTACTTGTGGTGGTGTACATGTAGAAGCCTTGTACCTGATGCAAGGGTATAGAGATGTTATGCTATGTGGGGCGTGTTGTTATGCGTGGGAGCAACAGCTACTGAACCAAGACGGTCGGGTTCGTAGGCCAGTGTGCTCCCTCCAGCCCAAAAGGTTGACCACTAGTGGAGGGAGGAATATATTGAGCATGTTGTGGTAGTGATGCTATTGGCAAAGTAGTAACGCTCGTTGTCGGGACAACAGGAAGCTGTGGCGACAACTGCAATGGTGGGATAACTAGTGCAACGTGAAGTGCCTGAGCAGGCAGAGCATGATCCTTAGAAATGGGATAGACAGGCACAGCCAGAGTGGGATCCAAAGAGAAGGCCATGTTTTGCAATTTCTGCGCAAGGGCCAGAAGATGCTAAGATTGTACAGTGATAGAACCATCGGCAGCAGTACTGAGGGCTGGAAGAGCAAGCGGTAGAGATGTCATAGGGGGCTGGAAGTTCAAAGATGCTGGAGGTCGAATTCCTACAGATGAGGCAATCACAGCCAACTGAGTGTCAAGTGGAAGAGGGTCAACTAAAGAACAGGACATGACCAGATCAGATGTCCTAGTGGTAGTCATAGTAACCACCTCAGCCGCAGGCTCCAGCCAATGAGGGCCTGCCAATGTCCCGAAACTAGCGGACAAGGAACTCCAGGCGCCCAAAAGTGGCTATCATGGAGTGAAGGTGGAATGACTGATGACAAAGTGAAAGAGGGAGGAGGGGTAGAAACAAAAATCCCCTCCAAGGCAGCTGGTGTAACAATCTCAGAAGCTCGTTGGGCCATAGTGAACCGCGAATGGGTAAAGACGGGGCTATGATTGCAAGTGAAAGGACGACGCCTATGAGGAGCTATCGTCGAAAGTGACGAATAGCGTGAGGAAAGACAGTCGAGAACAATGCCTCAAGATTAAGGTTACAGAAAGAAATTCCTAGGCTTAGACCTAGGAATTCTCACACAGAACTCTATACCTAGCAAAGGAAAAGAACCGAATGTGTTAGTAAAGAAATGAAGATAAGACAACAAAAAAAGTAAGTTAGCTATGCAATTGTTTGTTAGGGTGGCATGAATGGCACACATGCACATGAATGCTACTAATATGTTCTCTCTCACCATGCGTGTCCCACATGGATCAGACCATATGGGACGCACTCATGGGTTTGGGTTTCAACTCTAGTCAGAAAAGTAAGGCCCCCATTGTAAATCCTGGCCGAAGCGCAGGCAGTGAAAGGGTGGGTGCGTTGGTGGCCTCGTCTCCTGCAGTAGCATGGAACTATACCCTCTACTAGCATCGACACGACCCCAGACAAGGGGGGACAAACTAGCAACACGTCCTATGCCAAAGCTACAGAACGGGCTACTAGAATTGTCCTTCGTAAACTGTGGGTGACCGAGAAGAGAAGATGCATGCCCTATATGATCAATCATGCGATATGCTTTTGTGTCTTTTACTTGCATTTTATTAAACCATAGGGATTTGTGAGCATTTGTCTCTAGTTATGCCTTATTATTTGTTCATCTGAGTTTGT
>JAMKQA010004161.1:0-19981 GCA_024699735.1 Posidonia australis | reverse complement strand
TTTCTATGTGTTTTATTTATATGTAATGTTAGTTCTTTCTTATTATATTCTCTAATATATAAGTATATATAAAAATAATTTATAAATTAAAAAAATATATTTTAAAATCGAACTTCAACTATTTTTAAAAGGATTGCATATAGTTTATGGAATACATAATTATAATTTATAGTCGAACTATTTTCGCATAATTATATTTTGGAACTTTTATTAAACTAAACTCAAAACGAACTTAAACAAGTTCGATTCATTTAGCAGTCGTAGTCTAATGATTTCAGAGTTTTCAATCTAAAGGGGGATGTTAAATATAATAAATCATGCACTCATTAACTCCAATTCATTTTATTATAGTAGTTAACAAATACAAAGGTTTTAAATTTTGAAAAAAAATAAAAATGAAAATTCTACAACCTCATTGGGTTGCATTTTTTTACTTCAACTACAACCTTACATTGCATTTATGTGAAAAAAAAATGTAAATTAAAAGTTTAGAAAGTCCTTAACTTGTAAACATTTTCAATATTAAACTCACATAGGTGTTCCAAAGGAACATGTATTAGTTCAATTTCTCATGATTGTACTACTACAGTTTCTCGTTTTTTATATTTTTCTCACAGTACAGAATTTCCATGATTGTACAACTATACATGAGAGCAAGTATTTGTTTCTTATTGTTGTATTAGTTCAATTTCTCTTGATCGTACAGTTTTAATAACTTTTGACCATCCAATACTTCCATGATCGTACAACATCTGGAGTAGAGGTGGAAAATGGGTTAGGTCGGGTTGGCCCGCCCCACGAAAGAGGAGGCCCGTCCGGGCCTCCTTTTGGAGATCATGGGCCCGGCACGGCCCATGGCCCGTCTGTGGGCCGGGTCGGGTCGTGCCGGCCCATTGGGTCTAAAATTAATTTTTTTTATTAATAAAAAAAATCGTTGGAATACATTACTTTTTTACATAAAAAAAATATAAAAGATATTTACATTATTTTTCCAAAATTTTCTTTGTAATCTTCACTTATTTCATTTGAACGAGAGTATATTGGTCTATTGATATAAAAGTTAAAGTCCATAATTTGTATGTTCTCATTTTTTTTATTCCATATAATCATAGTCAACTTCTAGAAGTGTTTTCAAAAGTTAGATTTTGATAATAAGGTAGAACCAAGCTTTGAGGGTAAGTGGAACTGAACGAACCTAAGGATATGTTTGTTTCAAATTTATCGCATTTTCATAGAATATAACTTCTGACCAAAAGTTCATATATCTCAACTTTTGGTTTCTGTTAGATTAGTATAGCAAAAGTTGTCTAAAATTCTACAATTAAGCTGCTTCAATTTTCTCGTTTGGTTCAAATTTTAAATATATAAAACGATTCCTATTAGAATTTAGGTATTAGAATCTAAACCAAGTACAAATTTTATATTTTATTTTTTATGCTAGAATTTGCAATTTCTACCCGAAGCAGAGTTGAGAGAGCATCTCTTAGAAGCTGATTATTACTCATTTTATATGAGTGTACAGAAGTCGAGATTATTTTATCTTTTGTAACAAAAGTCAGAGTCCAAAATCTTTTCAATTTTCATATATTCTTGTTATCATATGGTTACTTGTACTTATTGCACATTAGATAGTACATAGTTATGTACACATACTTTATTTGTCTAGAACCTACTCATGAATTTGATGAGTAAGCATAGATATGGAATCTATACATCGATCAATTTTTGACCTAAGAAGAAACCAATGTCGAGATCATTCTCCTATGTTTAGCAAAGAGAGGTTGATGGCATAAGCTATATGTTTTGACTTCCAAACCCAACAAACGAGGCAAATTATATATGCAATTTTCATTACACTAGGGGTCCATTTGGATACCAAGAATGGATTGAAAAAAAATAAAAGAAAAGGAAATCATTATCCCTCCATGTTATTTAGGTTTATCAAAGAGAAATGAGAAGATGTATGGTTCATGTTGTTTGAATAGTGCTCAAGAGAGAAAATAAAAGAAAGTAAAATAATTGATTTACCGCTATTTCCTTAAGATAGATCTCATATTGATTGATAGAATCGATTTTGGAATATCATATTTGTAACTTAAAATGTTTCTTTTCTCTCCATTACTCTCTAGTTATGGAGAGAACGTGAATGACTCTATTTTTCTCCACATTTCTCTCTTATTCTCACAATTTCTCTCTTGACTTAAATACCCAAACAAGAGAAAATTTCTTCCTCTCCATCCCTTTCTTTGTTTTCTCTCTCCGAGTCCCTCCATTTCTCTCAGTACTCCAACAAGACCTAAAGGTTCACAAAAGAGATTAATGTGGCAGCTAGCTAGTCAAGTTCAAACGGTCTCCGAAGAGAAGGGTCTAGGTATGATTAAATAAGTATCCATGGTTAATCAACTAATGTAAGGTTTCCAAATCATGTTAGGTGATGCAGCACGGCAGTACCCGTTTTTCCAACCTTGCCCTTAATTAAAGAATGAAGATTGGACAATGATTTCAAATTTTCTAGTATTGTTGGAAAAAACATGGAATTTAATACCTGACAGCAAAGAACTGTATGTAGACCATTACAAGTCCTCCATATACCACTACTAAATTTATGTCGTTAAGAAGGAAGGCCAGAGGAAGTCTTTGAGTCAACCGGAACTACAGATCTCAACGTACTGCACTTGTTCAGTAATCTTGTACAAAAACACAAATATATATAAATTCAACTAGAGGATGAATTATTACATAACAAAGACACAAATATACATGATTGATGAAACATAAGGTATTATTTACCGTCATCTCTTACTCACTAGATATCATTCAATAATTAAGATTAATTAACAAAAGAATTCATGCATAGAGACGTATTTTCCATCGAGGAGACGCATGGTGTCATACTGTCATCCTGGAGTACAGCTGTACGGGATGGGACGTTCCAGTAGTCCACATCACACCTAAGCCAGATCGCGAAAACGCGAACTTTCCCACAAACTCCTCAATTATAAAAACAATAACTGCAACACGCTAATAGATTATGACCCCACCTAACGCTTTCTATAAATACCTCTCCTCTCCTTCACTCCACTGACCAGTGACCAGCCACAGAACCCATACATAATTTCCACGACTAGGAAAAAACTCCACGAAATGGTGTGGTCGTTGAAGAAGATCTTGTCCTGCTGCCGGAAGGTCTTCCGTTCTTCGAAGGAGGAGGATGGCGATGACAACGTACTGCCGGAAGGGCGCATACGTGTGTGCGTGGCGGGGAGGCGTTCGCCGCCGCAGAAGTTCGATCTCGAGGCCAACTTCCTCAACCACCCGCTCTTCGAGGACCTCCTGCAGCTGTCCGTCGAGGAGTTCGGGTTTTCGTACGCCGGCGCTCTTCGGATCGCTTGCGAGGTCGAGTTCTTCCTCCATCTCCTGCATCTACTCAGGAGTAGCGATCCAACTGTCCACTACATGGAGCTTAGCGATGTTATCGCTAAGTTTCCTGTTAAATATAGTTCATAACGTGTAGCTTCGCAATTCATAGAAATTGGGATGGCATGTAATGTAGATTTGTACAGATCAGGAGTTAGACCTTCCTCTTTAATTCTTCTTCTTCTTCTTTTTTTTATTTTTATGGCGATTTTCTTCTACCTCCGTTTTCATTGAAGGAAGAAATCCTTGAATTTTGGCGATTGATGTATGATGGTGTCATTCAGAGCTCCCTGGTGATGAGAGAGATTTAGTTGATTGGTCTGTTTTCTTGCTGGGTTTTCCGGTTCGTCTTCGATGTAAGAGAATTATGAAAGTCAAGTTATCATCTTTCTTGCGCGCAACCGAAAAACTGTTGTATCTGGTCTTGATTGGTACGAACAAGGACAATCTTCTGGTATGTATGTTCTTGTCTTCTTGCTTTGAGCTATATACAGGCACAAATGAATAATGTCATTTTCAGAAATTGAGCTTTTTGTCTTTTTGAATTTGGGGTAAGCATACGCGTCTGTTTGGTTGGACGTCTTAATAAGTATTTATCTTTTTATTAAAAATTGAACCACTTCGTTTGAAAATTGGTGACAATACAAAAGAATGAAAAGGATGAGTGGCTCATGTTTGGTATATATAGGCCATATTGCCATGTAACGTGGTGATGACGGACTAGTCCCACGATGGCCAATCCACTTTTCCAATTCTCTCCTGTGGCTGAGTTCAGCTTCAAGTTGAAAAGCATTAAACTAACGATTAAGAAATAGATTGGCCTTATTAGGGAAAAAAGAAGTAAAAGACTTAGATATATTGAATCCCATATTCAGTGTTTAGATGAACAAGCTGAACATTCTTCCATTAATAACGTGTGATGGGAAGAGAAGAAGACTTTGAGATTAGAACACCTCTCATTACTAAAAGAACACGAGCCCTATTGGAAACAAAAATCTAGGATTCAGTAACTTAAAGAGGGGGATCTTAATACCTCTTTCTTCCATAATATGGTGAAGTGTTATAGAAGGTTAAACAATATATCCTCCCTCACCATTAATGATGTAATGACTCAATCTCCAATAGAGATTTTTAGAAAGATAGAGAATCATTTTATTAAGCAATTTAATAAAGGTAGAAGATTCAATATCCTCATTAACTAGGATATCCTTATCCCAGTAAAAATACCTCTAACTAATCAATTAGAAATCCCTTTTGCTGAAGAAGAGATAAAAGTAAATGTCTTTCAATTACCTAGAGACAAGTCCCCCTAATGGTTTCCCTTTGACTTTCTTTCACCACTTTTGGGATATGCTGAAATCAGATATTATGAGTATCTTCCAGGCCTTTCACTCTTCCAAAGATCCAACTTTTCTTTCTACAATCAATCAAACTTTCATTGCTCTTATCCCCAAGAAACATGGTGTCCTCCTGATAAAAGACTTTAAGCCTATTAGCCTAGTTAACAGTATTTATAAGATTATCTCTAAAACTTGGGCATCTAAGCTATCACCTCTGCTGAATGTGGCTATTGATCCATCACAAAGTGCCTTTTTGGCTAGGAGATCAATAGGAGATTGCTTTCTTGTAGCACAAGAAACCTTACACTTTATGGTTTCTTCCAATATTCCTGGCTTCATAATAGGGTTAGACTTTAAAAAGGCTTTTAATAATATTAACTGGACCTTTTTGCTTGATGCTCTTTCTGGCATGGGTTTTGGAGATAAATGGGTTTCTTGGATCCACATGTGTATAGGCTCTGCTAAATTTTCCATTTTAATTAATGGTTCCCCCAAAGATTTCTTTGGGGCTACTAATGGATTAAGACAAGGTGATCCATTGTCACCATTATTATTTATTATAGCCACAAATGTGCTTCATCGCATGCTCCAATCAGCTATGAGAAATAATTTAATATCAGGGATCAATTTTCCTCATGGAGGACAAACTGTGGTTAATTTACAGTATGCTGATGATACCCTTTTATTTTTAACAGATAGCATTGAAAATATGGTCAATATTAAAAGAATATTATGCTGTTTTCAGACTTGTTCTGGTTTGAAAATCAACTTTCATAAATCCTCTCCATAGGAGTATCTTAGGACTCCATTGCAACCTCATGCAATATTATGGGATGTGGAAGGACTGACCTTCCTCTTATGTACCTTAGCTTACCTTATAAAAGGGCCACTGCTAGTATGTGGGCACTTGTGGTAGAAAAGATTTCTAAGAAACTAACATTATAGATAGCTAGACATTTGTCTTTAGGGGGCAGGCTGACCTTGTTAAATGCTATTTTGTCGACTATCCCTACATACTATATGTCAGTTTTATATATGACTATCAAAATTGAGAAGGAAATTGACAAACTTAGAAGTAGATTCTTATGGAATTCTTTCTCCTAAAATCAGAAAGGATTACATTTAATTAGATGGGCTAATATATGCAGATTGAAACAACAAAATGGCTAGGAGATTATTAATTTATGAAATTTTAATATGACTTTGAAAGCCAAACTATTATGACAGCTTTTTTCTAACAATCATTGTTCGATATGGAAAAATCTTTTAAAGGTCAGATATCTTTATAAGGTCGGGCCTGGGGCAATTCTAAATTCTTCTATTAGTAATTGCTCTCCTCTTTCGCGTAGCATCAAACAATGCTATATTTTCCTTAACTGCTTTACTGCTTCCAAAGTTTGCAATGGCAATAATACAATCTTTTGGGAACATAAATGGTGGAATGGAACTACTTTGAAATATGTGATGCCTGGATTATATTATATAGCTAGATTCATGAAGGCATCTGTTAAAGCCACTGTGGCTCTTTTTAGAGTCGATTTCAATAAATTGTTTGACATGTCTAACATCTCCTCGAGTGATTTCACGTTATTGCAATCACAGCTAGAATTTTTTGATAATCTCTTGCAACCCATGGTTCTTGATTCCAGAGAGGATATCTTGAGCTGGTTACCATCTAAGGATAAAAATATACTGTGTACTGTGTACTAAATGATGGTGGATTTCGTTTTCCTTTTTACAGATGTATTTGGGAAAGTAGCACCCCATTAAAAGTTAAGCTATTCTCTTGGTTAGTTCTCAAAAATAAAAATTTGACAAAAGAAAATCTAGCAAAAAGAGTTTGGAATGGCCCTAAGCTATGTGTTTTTTGTTCTGTACATACTGAGAATAACAATAATCTTTTCCTAAACTGTACTTTTATAAGGCATGTCTCGCGATTTCTCTTTTCTTCAGACTTGTATCTAGGTTTTTTTTGTGTGGCAGACTTATTTTACTCCTTACCCCCTCTTAAACTAGAATTAAGTTCGCATGGATGGGCGATTCTACTTCAAATCACTCTCTGGCTGATTTGAAAAGAATGGAATAACTGGATTTTTCGTAACCTTAGTAGATCACATTTACTTATTATTCATGATATCATTTTGCTAATGCATTTCTGGGTAGACACTCTTGTTTCAGGCTTCGAGAAGGAAGAACTTCTTCACTTTATTGTAGCTATGGCCTCACAGATGGTGGAGCAAGTCTCTTCCCTCTTTCTCTAGAAGCAATCTGGAGGTTGTGCTTGCAAAACTGGATTCTGAAAATATATAAACTACCGCTGAGGAATTTGAGGGCTAAAGAGTTTTGATATTTGGAGTACATCCTTTACATAATCACTTTTTTTATCTCTGTCTCCAGTATTGGATTCTAACATTGATTCAGTGCTATTCGGAATTTTTGGTTCCAACTTTTGTATAATACTGATAATATGGACCTTATTAGGCTTGTATGGCCTTGGTGAAATATAGGATAAACGTTTTCAAAAAAAAAAAAACTATTGTATCTGGTCTTGAATGGTACGAACAAGGACAATCTTCTGGTATGTATGCTCTTGTCTTCTTGCTTTGAGCAATATACAGGCACAAATGAATAATGTCATTTTCAGAAATTGAGCTTTTTGTCTTTTTGAATTTGGGGTAAGCATGCGCGTCTCTTTGGTTGGACGTCTTAATATGTATTTATCTTCTTATTGAAAATTGAACCACTTCGTTTGAAAATTGGTGACGATACAAAAGAATGAAAAGGATGAGTGGCCCATGCTTGGTATATATAGGCCATACTGCCATGTAACGTGGTGATGACGGACTAGTCCCACGATGGCACGCTCGACTGACCTCGATATTTTATACTTTTGCTTCCTACGTACCCGAAGATTAAAAAATATATACATCACACACATATATGCATGGGAAAAAATAGGGTTGTAGGCTAACAATTTTATCTTCATGCTTCTGTTTGAAAGAGTACTTCTATTGTTTGAAATATTATTGAACACGCCAGTAGATTAAGTCCTCACCTTTCGATCTTTCTCTCCGTTTCTATATATACCTCTCCTCTCCTTAACTCCACTGACCAGCCACTGAACCCATACTTAATTTCCACGTCTTGGAAAAATCTCCATGAAATGGTGTGGTCGTTGAAGAAGATCTTGTCTTGCTGGCGGAAGCTCTTCCGTTCTTCGAAGGAGGAGGATGGCGATGTCAAAGTACTGCCGGAAGGGCGCATACGTGTGTGCGTGGAGGGAAGGCGTTCGCCGCCGCAGAAGTTCGATCTCGAGGCCAACTTCCTCAACCACCCGCTCTTCGAGGACCTCCTGCAGCGGTCCGTCGAGGAGTTCGGGTATTCCTACGCCGGTGCTCTCCGGATGGCTTGCGAGGTCAAGTTCTTCCTCCATCTCCTGCATCTGCTCAGGAGTAGCGATCCAGTTGTCCATTACATGCAGCTTCAGGATGTTGCTGCTAAGTTTCCAATTAAGTATGATTAATCATGCGATCTAACTTCATTGACATGGACAGGTTGGCAGATGTCATGGTGAGGAAACATACTGTGCCGGCTGTATTTATGTAGCTCCAACTGGTTCTGGATGATGAAAGAAGATATAGTTTTTTTTTTGGGGTGTATATAAGGCAAGACATTTTAAGGAGATAGTATTTGTAAGAAAAAGCAAAATCACGTATATATGAATAAGGTTTTATTCTGCTCAATTACCATGTTCGACTTCTTCTTAACAAGGAGGAATTTAACTTTCATGTCAATGGACTTCGTGTTTATAGAGTAGTCGGACGAAAGAGAAAAGTGGTTAGAATTGAAACCATCTATTTAGTTACGCTATAAATTTGGAAGCAAGCCATATAATTTCTGATTTTCATTTGCGTATAGTCGTAGAGACAACCTGACACGGCAGAGATAAATCAACCAGAGAAACTGAAAACACAATGTAGTTTCACGAATGAAAGAGGAAGACATGAAATTAATTGTAATTGATGTTATACAAGGAGGATAGGACAACACAAGTTTATCAACGGATCAAGTGCAGGAAACTTCTGATAATTGACAGCTCGACACCTGACTATCTGTTCTTGCGAATTATGAAATTCAAGTTATCATCGTTCTTGCGTGCAACTTAAAAACTGGTGTATCTGGTCTTAAATGGTACGAACAAAAACAATCTTCCAGTATGTTCTTGTCTTCTTGCTTTGAGTTTGATAGACACAAATGAACAACGTCATTTTCAGAAATTGAGTTTTTTTTCTTATTGAATATTGGGTATGAATACGCGTCTGTTTGATTGGACTGCTAGTACTGGCCAATATGTAATTTATTTTCTTATTGAAAATTGAACCACTGCGTTTGAAAATTGGTGACGATACGGAAGAATGAATAGTAACAGCGACCTATCTTGGGTATGGGCGAAACTGATATGTAACGTGGTGATCACGGACTAGTCCCTTGATGGCACGCTTGACCAGCCTGGTATATTAAAAATGTATACATCACACACATAAATATGCATGAGAGAAAAAATAGGGTTGTAGGTTGTTGCACTCCAACACCGAATCTCATTTTTTATTTATTTTTGTAAAAAACAATTTAAATATTCCACCATTTAATCCATTCATGTTCTTCGTCATACTCTGATATAACAGTTTTTATAGTTTTATTAATGCTGATTGAACTTTTTAATTTTAACTACTGAAATTTTACTAAAATACATGCACTTTATAGTACAATAATTCAATATATATGTTTAAATATTTTTAATTGTAATAAATCATAAACTCTACCAATCTGATTCTAGAAAAGCTCAACTAATTGCCAGTTCTCTTTCATCAATTGTTGGATTCTTAGTCGATGATCAATGCCAAACCAATGGAGAAAGACAAACATCTCAAAAACATCTTTTGATCTAACCTTATCTGGTCTTAGTATAGGGGTTTGAGATGTTATACGAGGGGGGATATGTCAACACAAGTTGATTAACGGATCAAGCACAGGAAACTTCTGAGAATTGACAGCTGGACACTTGAGTACCTAATCTACAATCACTTGATCTAGTGGTAATGTTTCTTTGTGGTTGTACGAGAGATCGGGAGTTTGACGTCCACAGACATCATATATGTTACAATCATATTATTATATTATTCTCTTCCTAGATTTGTATCTCATGAATGATAGGAGAAAAAATTATGGAAATCTGCCACTTAATAGTGATCTCATAACCAAGTGTTTGTTATGATTGTAATATATATTAAAAACTATTTCCATAAAAAAAACACTTGAGTAACTAGCATTAGTCCCATTGCACAAGTTGGCGTTTCATGAAACAAATTTTAAACATTTAGTAAAAATAAGAAATAAAAGCATCATCAATTTCCAAACTAAAAAAAATAGAAGATAACAATAAACCTGACTTTTTGTAGATACTTCACCAAAATCATCTGCCTATGTAAAGCTTCTATAATTCGCTAGGCTTCCAACACCAATGGTAATAAAGGATCTAATGTTATTCCATACAAAGATAAAATACAATGTGATAGTTAGCATTGATAGTATATAGTAAACTTTGTAAGAATTATATAGCTATTCATAAAGGATCCATAAAACATGTGCATCTAAAACAATTTGAGACCAAAAAACCATTTTCTTTCTAGCTAGGCTTTGTAAGCAAGCCAATCAAAAAACTGTAATGTTGTTTAAATGCACAATATTACCCAAAAAAGAAGATGCACAAGCCAAAAAAAAATTGACATAAAAAGCAGAAATCATTTGGTAATGTTTTCATTTGCCATTGAGAGATCCATCATTACGACAGTGAGCCGCAATTGTAGTGAAGTTCACATTCATTGCATATCTTTGATTTTCATTTGTTAGTTTGATGTGAAAGAGATAGACCATTGATAGCCTTGAACTAAGAATATCGTTAAACTCTTGAATGTCACAATTCGATTTCAAATTAAAAAACAATAATGAAAGCCACATTGAATTGGTAATTTCTAAGCAAACTTTTGTCTATAAACAAAGCAATTATCAAAGAAGTAACATGTTGGTGTTTGGACAATGACACTCCAATAACTACAATTGCATCATTACCAAATTAAGTGATGGATGCATGTCCAATAATGTCCTTTCTCTAAAAACAAAAGTATTAATAAGAAATATTTAACATCTAGCTAGGATAACTTGATAAAGAGTTCACTACTAGAATTTCTGCATTTTACGAGGATTACTAGCGAGGACATAGTGAGGAATCTTCCTCGTAAAATTTTAATGAGGTAAAATTACGAAGACATAGTGAGAAAATATCCTCGTCAAATTCCAACGAGTTTATAGTGAGGATATATCCTCGTTTTGTCCTCGCTATATATTTAGCAAGGACTTAGCGATGAATTGTCCACGCTAAATGTCCTCGCTAATTCAGATCTAAATATCGAGTGGCCAGCCTCACCCCTCCCCCACCAATCCTTTTTCTTTCCTTCCTTTCCTCCTGGGTTTCTCCTATCTTTGCCGTCGTGCCCTTCGTGCCTCCTGCCTCTTCGCCGTCGTGCCTCCTCACCATCGTGCTTCTTGCTTCTTCACCATCGTACCTCCTTGTAGTCTTAATATGTATTTATCTTCTTATTGAAAATTGAATCACTTCGTTTGAAAATCGGTGACGATACAAAAGAATGAAAAGGATGAGTGACCCATGCTTCGTATATATAGGCGAAATTGCCATGTAACGTGGTGATGACGTACTCATCTCACGTTGGCACGCTCGACCAACGTGCGATATTTTATACTTTTGCTTCCTGCGTACCCAAAGATCGATTAAAAAATATATACATCACACACATACATATATGCATGGGAAAAAATAGGGTTGTATGTTGTTGCACTCCAACACCTAATCTCATTATTTCTTTATTTTGTAAAAGGCAATTTAAATATTCCACCATTTAATCCATTCATGTTCTTCATCACACTTTGATGCAACAATTTGTATAGTTTTATTAATGTTGATAAAACTTTTTAATTTCAACTACATAAATTTTACTAAAATACATGAACTTTATAGTACAATGATTCAATATATTTTTAAATATTTTTAATTGTAATAATCATACACTATACCAATCTGACCAAGAAAAGCTCAACCAATTGCTGATTCTCTTTCAGCATTTGTTGGATTCTTAGTCGGTGATTAATGCCAAATAAGTGGAGAATGACAAACATCTCAAAATAGGGTTCAAGCAAGACAACTTTCAATCTAACGTTATCTGGTACGTCTTAGTATAGGGGTTTGACATGGTAGTAGAGTCAAGCACCCAAATTCGGGTTCAAGTTCCTCAATAAATATGTATGTATAGTCATTTTATGGCTATTTTAGCATTTTTCATGTTGCACGTTTTTTTTAATGTTTTCACACGTTTCCTTATGCATCACATTCATGTCTGAGTATGGTTGCCAGTCAAACAAACGAACTGCGAGCATACTTCTATTTGAGTTCGATTCAAAATACAAAATATCATGTTCAAGTTTGGTTTGAGTTAGAAATAAATTCGAAAAAAACTAGGTTCATTGAAATTTCAAATGTTCAAGTTCAATTCAATAATAGTTTGCAAGCCTTTTTTTATGTGCATTTTAAAATGAAATTTCTATGCGTTTTATTTATATGTAATGTTAGTTCTTTCTTATTATATTCTCTAATATATAAGTATATATAAAAATAATTTATAAATTAAAAATATATATTTTAAAATCGAACTCCAACTATTTTTAAAAGGATTGCATATAGTTTATGGAATACATAATTATAATTTATATTCGAACTATTTTCGCATAATTATATTTTGGAACTTTTATTAAACTAAACTCAAAACGAACTCAAACAAGTTCGATTCATTTAGCAGTCGTAGTCTAATGATTTCAGAGTTTTCAATCTAAAGGGGGATGTTAAATATAATAAATCATGCACTCATTAACTCCAATTCATTTTATTATATTAGTTAACATATACAAAGGTTTTAAATTTTGGAAAAAAATAAAAATGAAAATTCTACAACCTCATTGGGTTGCATTTTTTTACTTCAACTACAACCTTATATTAGTTATCATCTTTCTTGCGCTATGTTGTGTACACGACCAGACTTGGCATATGCTGTAAGTGTTGTCAGCAGGTATCAAAGTAATCCCGGAACAAAACATTGGGAAGCTGTAAAAAGGATAATGAAATATGTGAAAGGAACTCTGCATCATAAGTTGACTTATCAAGCGGATGAGCTTGAATTGCTTGGTTATACAGATACTGATCTGGGTGGTGACAATGATGATGGAAAGTCCACTTCGAGACATGTATTCATCTTTGGAGGTGCAGCTGTATCTTGGGGAAGTAAAAAGCAAGGATGTGTAGCGAAATACATATAGGAAGCTGAATATGTGGCCTGTAGTGCAGCTGCATCACACGCTGTTTGGATCAGGAGATTTATAAATGATTTAAATCTTAACTTGATAAATGATCCTATAGAAATGTATTGTGATAACCAAGCGGCAATAAGTCTGGTACATAGTGGTGCAAATACAACAAGAGGACAACATATTAATATACATTATCACTATATTCCTGATGTTGTGAAAAATGGGGAAATAAAAATGAGTTACATACCCACATCAGATATGATTGCTGATCCTATGACAAAGGGAATTATAGCAGAAAAATTCATTAAGTTTGTGAACTTAATGGGATTAAGGAACAATTCCATAGATAATGGAAATGAAGAATATTCTCATGAATAGTGAGAACGACAAATTGAATTGTTACACTTCACGAATAGTGAAAGTGGAAGTAAAGGACATTCTCATGAATAGTGGGAGTGGAAATATACACTTCACGAATAGTAGAAGTGGAACATTTACATCTCCTTGCATGGAACTTATATGTGGTCTTCATCACCAAGTGGGAGATGTTGACTGGTGGTCATGAAGACCACTGTCCGTTACAGTCAAAGGAAAACGGTCGTGGTTTATTGTAATGAATCGTTGGAGTAATTGGCCGACGTAAATTAAGGAGCTGTTATTAGGTACGGAGGGAGGTGGAGACGTTGAGGCTCCACTATAAATTGACAGGAAGACAAAGGAAGAATGCATCGAGCAATAGCATACCTTACTTCCTGGTTTTTCTCCAGCTCGATGGAGCCCCCATCCGATGATCAACACTAACATGATTTGGAAACCTTACATTAGTTGATTAACCATGGATACTTATTTAATCATACCTAGACCCTTCTCTTCGGAGACCGTTTGAACTTGACTTGCTAGCTACCACATTAATCTCTTTTGTGAACCTTTAGGTCTTGTTGGAGTACTGAGAGAAATGGAGGGACATTGAGAGAGAAAACAAGGAAAGGGATGGAGAGGAAGAAATTTTCTCTTGTTTGGGTATTTAAGTCAAGAGAGAAATTGTGAGAATAAGAGAGAAATGTAGAGAAAAATAGAGTCATTCACGTTCTCTCCATAACTAGAGAGAAATGGAGAGAAAAGAAACATTTTAAGTTACAAATATGATATTCCAAAATCGATTCTATCAATCAATATGAGATCTATCTTAAGGAAATAGCGGTAAATCAATTATTTTACTTTATTTTCTTTTCTCTCTTGAGCACTATTCAAACAACATGAACTATACATCTTCTCATTTCTCTTTGATAAACCTAAACAACATGGTGGGATAATGATTTCCTTTCCTTTTATTTTCTTTTCCGTCCATTCTTGGTATCCAAATGGACCCCTAGTGTAATGAATATTGCATATATAATTTGCCTCGTTTGTTTGGTTTGGAAGTCAAAACATATAGCTTATGTCATCAACCTCTCTTTGCCAAACAAAGGAGAATGATCTCGACATTGGTTTCTTCTTAGGTCAAAAATTGATCGATGTATAGATTCCATATCTATGCTTACTCATCAAATTCATGAGTAGGTTCTAGACAAATAAAGTATGTGTACATAACTATGTACTATCTAATGTGCAATAAGTACAAGTAACCATATGATAACAAGAATATATGAAAATTAAAAAGATTTTGGACTCTGACTTTTGTTACAAAAGATAAAATAATCTCGACTTCTGTACACTCATATAAAATGGGTAATAATCAGCTTCTAAGAGATGCTCTCTCAACTCTGCTTCGGGTAGAAATTGCAAATTCTAGCATAAAAAATAATATATAAAATTTGTACTTGGTTTAGATTCTAATACCTAAATTCTAATAGGAATCGTTTTATATATTTAGAATTTGAACCAAACGAGAAAATAGAAGCAGCGTAATTGTAGAATTTTACACAACTTTTGCTATACTAATCTAACAGAAACCAAAAGTTGAGATATATGAACTTTTGGTCAGAAGTTATATTCTATGAAAATGCCATAAATTTGAACCAAACATATCCTTAGGTTTGTTCGGTTCCACTTACCATCAAAGCCTGGTTCTACCTTATTATCAAAATCTGACTTTTGAAAACACTTCTAGAAGTTGACTTTGATTATATGGATTAAAAAAAAAAAAAGAACATACAAATTATGGACTTTTATTTTTATATCAATAAACCAATATACTCTCGTTCAAATGAAATAAGTGAAGATTACAAAGAAAATTTTAGAAAAATAATATCAAATCCACAACTTCTCATTAAAGCAACCCAACTACCACTTCTATGGAATTTATGATTACTACAATATTTCACGTGCTAGAAACTAATGGCTACGACCAACATTTGTGTTTATATGGTCTATTTGGTGTTAGCTTTTGTGTGTTTTAGGTGAAGATGAAATTGAAGATTTTCCAATAGCAAGTGTACTTATTAGGCAAAAGCAAGTGGATGTGGGCATGGATCATTAATTTTCAGCTTAAATAGGGTAGAGCATATTGTTGTTTCTCCCTTTAATTTTGTATATTATTTTTTGTTTTACATCTTATGCCTTGACTTTTTTCAATTGAGGGTGGGACACTTGCCTCATCTTGCCTTTAAGTGGTTCTACCACTAGAAAATGCATATGGAATGCTCCTAGGATTAGTGCCGATGGAGAAATTGGAGATCTCTGCCAACCTGTAGTCTTTTCCCACGTTAGGTAATGATGGTATCTCTCTACCACCAACGAAAGGTAAGGCATTTAAGTTGTGTTTGGATTCAGATTCTAGTATTTAGATTCTAATGGTAATCTTTTTATAATCAGAATCTAAATCAAATGAGAAAATAGAATTAACTTAATTATAAAAGCTGACAAAACTTCTGCTATACAAATTTGACAGAAGTCAAAAGTTAAGGTAAGTGAGCCTCTAGTCAGAAGTCAGATTTTATGAAAAAGACCACGTCAGAATCTATACCAAACATAATCTTAGTATTTTCGAAAATCATTACAAAATTAATCAACTCATGTAACTAAATTGACCAATGTAGTGTAGTTGTATAATCTCCAACAAGATTCAAATCTTGATGTCAACAAGTAACCACCGTTCAAAGAAAAAACATTATTGAGATCTGGTGGTGGTGTTACTCGAGGTTAGAGTTACTCCACCAATCATTCATTCAAAGAAGCCTATTTAACTTGAGAGTTCTTGAGGCTGACATTATATATCCACTGCTTAATAATGTTTAATTTGTCATGATGCAACATAAAAAGGAAAAAGAAACTAGTACAGAGAGAATAGGTAATGTATCCATGTGCAGACAATCATGAGTTAATTCACGAAATCCTCTGACAATACGTAATGTATAACTAATCTCCATGATTGCAAGTGTGAATCAAACCAGAACAATATATATAACATTGTCCATTGCAGCATCGATTTCTAATCACTTCCTTGTTCGACCCACACTTTAAGTCCACCATCACATGATTCTTTTAACACAATACACGTTAATGACTCAACAAAAGAAGTAAAAATTGCCGTAATTGAACGTTCATAGAGAACAAATTTGGTGACACGACGAATAAACAAATTCACCGTTCTATTTTTTTGGATTTTTGGAGTTTCTATTTTTTTATTTATTGGAGATTCTATTTTTTTTTGGATTATTTGGATTTTTCTATTTTTTGGTTTTTTTTTTTCAATTTTTGATTTTTCAATTTTTTTGGATTTCCCATTTTTCTTAGGTTTTTATTTTTTTTGGATCTTTAGGAGAAAGAGAAATCTACCATGTAGTAGGGAAAAAGAAAATTTTGTAGGTGGAAACCTTGACAATTAGATCCAATAGATATCCCATTTTCATATTTTCCAAGGTTCACTTAGGATAAGAACCCTTAAGGTGTCATAGATCACATGACTAAGGAGCTCTAACATTCTTCTAGATTTTTCCATGGAATTTTTGTATTTTTAATGCATCTCTGTAGATTAAGATAAAAGACAAAAGACAAAAGATAAACTATAAAAGACTAAGATGTTGCCATCGTGACTAGCGACGAGTCTAGATGCCACCTCAGAAGGCGACATACTTGTCGCTAGTCTGATAGGCGACTAGATATTACAATGCTAGCAGCATAGGCGACGCAAATCCTGGCACTCTCTCACTAAATAATTTGTCTTCCGGGAGTCTAATATAATATTTGGGATATTTATAAATGCTATCACGATTTTTCTCATAATTATTATAATTTTTATAATTTTCTAGCATTAAAATATCTACGCATATCATATCAATCATTATAAATGCTAAATAATTTCAGAAAATTATTAAAATTCGAATGACTTGATAATTAAGATTACTAATCTTTATTTTTTACCAAAAATGAGATTTTATGATAAGTTATCACATTTTATTGTTATAGCTTATATTTAATTCATGATAATGCTAAAAAAATAAGATAAAATCCAAAATATGCAAATGATTGCTAATCTATTTTAAATCAAATACATCATTGATTTTAATAGAGTTTTCTTGTAATTATTAAAGATTTGATTTTCAAATCCAATTTACTTAACATTTTAAGTGGATTTTGAATTTGGAAATTAATTTAAAATATCTTTCAATTACGAGTATGATTTTTCAGAATTGATTTGGTCAATATTTGATAATAGATTTGTAATGGATATTTTATGATCTTTATTTTTCAAAAAATGCCTTTTTGGTAGCTCAACGTCATAGACACCTACAACTAGCTTACGTGGCAGATTTCATTGCCTTTTGGGTGCTAATTCACAACGTAAAGCCAAAATTAGAATCTTCAAACTCGTTGCCTGTCTAGGTGGCAACTTGAAGATCTTGTCGCTTGTCCCATTGGCAATGAGTTCAGATCTCATTTTTTTTGTCTTTTCAAGAGCATTTTATCCAGGCCCTTGATCTATATCTCATCTTTGACGAGATCCCTAGCCTCCAAACTCTATAAATAGACTCCTAAATCAAGAGTTTGAAGAGGAGGCACATTTTCAAATCTTAAGGAGCCAATAAAAAACCTAGAGAGATCTTATAAGAGAGAGAGCCATAGCCCTTGCTCAACTCTAGCCAAATCCCCCATGGGAGTGTCTTAGATCCACTAGAGACTATCCTGTCAAAGCCAAAGTGTGTCTTCGGAGCACCATAAACCGACATCCACTTCCTTATCTACTCCACAGCATACGAGGGTGAAGGATGTATTTTTCTTTTTTCATTATTTTATCATAAAAAAACTTATATTCATATAATTGCCCATGGCATATGCATACGGGGACAACCCCCCAGTTAGTATTTAGTTACATGTTTAAGTTTTTCTTTCGTTATCTTTTTGTTATTTGTTTACTACACCTAGTCTAATCCATTTTCTTTTGTTTTTCTTATTTGTTTTGAAGGGAAGGATACTACATAAGCATGAGGACGTCACTGGATGGCATCTTGTCGTTGACCTAGTGAACCGAGAAGCCACACAACTGAAGGTCGTCGGATGGGGGCTCCGGCGAGGTGGAGAATTCTAGGAAACAAGGTATGTTTTCCGATGATCTTTTCCCTTTATTTTCCTGTCTATTTATAGTGGAGCTACAACACCTCCACCACCCTCCTCCCCCAGTAACGGTTCCTCCTCATTAACGTCGGCCATTAACTCCTGCGAATCAATGCCATTAAACCAAGGAGGAAACGGTCGTCAGTTTCCTCCTTTGACCACACTAACTGTAACGGTGGTCTTCATGACCACTAGTCAACATCTCCCACTTGGTGATGAAGACCACACACACGTTCCATGTAAGGAGATATTAATCTTCCACTTCCACTATTCGTGAAGTGTATAACTTCAATTTCCACTCCCACTATTCATGAGAATGTCGTTTATTTCCACTTTCACTATTCGTGAAGCATATAATTTCAATTTTTCACTCCCACTATTCATGAGAAGGTTCTTCATTTCCACTATCTATGGAAATGTTCCTTAATCCCATTAAGTTCACAAACTTAATGAATTTTTCTACTGTAATTCCTTTTGTCATAGGATTAGCAATCATATCTAATGTAGGTATGTAACTCAGTTTTATTTCTCCACTTTTCATAATATCACGAATATAATGATAATGTATATTAATGTGTTGTTCTCTTTTTGCAATTGTACCACTATGTACAAGACTTATTGCCACTTAGTTATCACAATACATTTCTGTTGGATCATTTATCAAGTTGAGATTTAAGTCATTTATAAATCTTCAGATCCAAACAACATGTGATGCAGCTACACTACAGGCAACATATTCAGCTTCCTGTGTGTATTTCGCTACACATCCTTGCTTTTTACTTCCCCAAGGCACAGCTGCACCTCCAAAGATGAATACATGTCTCGAAGTGGACTTTCCATCATCTTTGTCGCCACCCAGATCAGCATCTGTATAACCAAGCAATTCAAGCTCATCTGCTTGATAAGTCAACTTATGATGCAGAGTTCCTTTCACATATTTCATTATTCTTTTTACAGCTTTCCAATGTTTTGTTTCGAGATTACTTTGATACTTGCTGACAACACTTACAGCATATGCCAAGTCTGGTCATGTACACAACATAGCGTACATCAAACTTCCAACCACTTAGGCATAAGGTGCTCTTAAAGGTTCTTTCCCCTTTCCAGGACATTGGTCCTTACTTAATCTTTTCCCAAAAACATATGGTGTAGGGGTTGAGGAGTAATTCTCCATTCCAAACCTTTTCAGCATTGTACGTAGGTATCTTTCCTGATTTATACTCAGTATTCCAGATCCC
>JAMKQA010004160.1:0-21376 GCA_024699735.1 Posidonia australis | reverse complement strand
GGATAAATTCTCTAGTCGTTGCACAATATACCATGTAGATGTATTTGTCTTGCTCTCTCTGAGGAATAAGAATACATTATAATTGACTTGTATTACTTGTACCCGATACAAAAAATTAATTTATATGTATCAATGCCACTATTATAAATAGATTCAGCAACCATTTTTCCATCTTGAAATTAAAATCACAGTTCAAGCTGTAGAGTATCACATGAGGCATTGCCCAAAGGCCACTCGGCAGTATTAATTGAACACGGACTGCAGGATATTACATGGCTTCTTTATTCAGCTATCCACTCAGCAATATAGAAGTTTAGATAGTGTAAAAGATGCAACATACGTGTATACCGGATACTGTTGATAAAAAACGGTTAGATATGATTATAAAAACGCATGATTCAAAGAAGAGACAACAGGAATTTTTTATTTAAACCAAGAAATGGAAATTCGAGAAGCCACAACATTTCCAGGATCATGCTTCAATTCAATCTTTGGCATTTCATGATACTGAATGCAACAATCTCCTGTATCAAAGTCACACATCAAGGTGGCAGTTGGTCATGATTATGCTAAAAAGAGAACCACATCATGGTTTCTTTTGCAATGCAAATATGTTTTGATCATGGAATAGGTTTGGGGAAGTTGGATAAAAACATTTAATCAAGAAAAAAATCCACTCATCTTCCTTCTGCTCAAGAAGCAATAAGAAATTTGTTTGGATCAAATCAAATGTTTGGACTGGCTTCTTTTTCTATCAAAGGGGACCATCTACACTTTTATTCTAGAATTTCGCTTCTTCCTTTGTCCACTAAATATAAATTAAAAAATCTCAAGGGAAAACCAAGGATGCAGTTAGGAACCTGCAGAAAAAGGTATTCCTTTCATTTTCTCCCTATGCACTTAGAAAGAAAGGCCTCTCTCACACAGTCCACTCAGACACATTATGCTCAGGTTCAGAATCCATAGGATAAGAAACAGTACACCGGTAGGATTGACACAGTTTTAGAATGGATGCAAATCAATGATCTTTGAACTTCTATGATACAACAAAATCTTAGTGCATCTAACCACCAATAGCTGCATTCAATTGGTTGAAAAACGTGCATTTCATGGTGGTTTTGTTGTGTCAAATGAATGTGCAGTTGGCGGTTAAGATGATAACTATCACACCCTCTCCTCATTGTCAAGCCATTTGAGGATCAATGCGCGAAGAGGGCACAAAAGACTTTGTCCTTAAGGTGTCGCAGCAATGTGTGGACCATAGAAAGATAGTTAAAACAAGTTCACACAAGGTGACACAGGACAGCTTAGACTAGTTGTGTTGAGTCAAAGAGAAGTATTGTGTCACAAGTGTGGTGGCACACACTACTAAAGTAGTGTGCAACTAGCAGATGTTGTAGAAGAGCTAGCGCAATGTGGCAAAGGTCATGCATGAGTCAATAGCCGGTACGCGAGAGAGGTGTAGTGTGGTATTAAAGCTCACGAGTCAAGCACAAGTCAACTAGGTGTTATACCCAAGTGGCATGGGTAGTGCACAATGCACGTGTAGGTTACATGGCAACGGTCTAAAACTAAATGCATTGAAGTAACGTGACATGTGTGGAATGAAGCACACCGGGGCAAAGCTCAACGCACAAGCAATAACGTGTTGGTGTTAATGCACAGTATTAAGAAATTAGGAGTTAAGGATCCAAGAATCAAGGATGGTGCCTTGATAGTCTAGACATTAGACTGTCTAGACTATGTTTATATATACAAGTATATATGGGGAAGAGAAGGCAAGTGAGTGTAGTTTCTCTTCCCTAACCATTATAACCTTATTCGTGAGTAATAGAAAAGATGGATGTTTTCCCTAACTGTTGTCCCTTTCTCTATTGTACAAGTGAAAGTATTGTAAGGTTGGATTGATCTTAGCTTGTGGTAACAATCAATGCTGCACGAGTGATTCTAGTGTGACATTATGAAAAATCCGTGACATTTGATTCCATGACTGGAATACACTGTCTCATGGAGGGCAAGACTATTGAGACAAGGGTGAAAGATCTAGAAAACTGGATGACAGCTGCAAATCCAGTATTGCAAGCCATCTAAGAGAAGGGAGAAATCATGAATGATCTTTGAGAAGATGTCATGTTGCTAAAGAAGGCGTTGACTAGGGAGCCAATAGGGGCAAGTGTGCAATTCCATGTACCAGAACCTAAAGCCTTCAAGGGAAGACGTGATACCAAGGAACTAAAGAATTTCCTTTAGGACATTGAGGCCTACTTCAAGCTACCCACACTCCGAAGTCAGAGAAGGTGACCCTAACCAATATGTTCCTTGCTGTGACGCCAAGCTATGGTGACACACTGATTGTGTGAGAGCTGCTCGGAGCAACCAAAAATGTGGGAAGATGTGACAAAGGAACTGTATCAATAGTCTTCCTACCAACATGATGTGGATGGCACATGATGCACTACGCAAGTTGAAACAAACTAGGGTAGCGTTTAGTACATTGGAATGGAGACTGGAATGGACTGGAATGGAATGAGAGAATTCCATTTTAATGTTTGATACAAAAAAAATCTTTGGAATAGACATGAGAATGAAATTCCTTTGGGAATCAAATTCTCATTGAACATGAGAATTTCATTCATTCCCGAGAGGTAAGGAATTTGATTCCCATTCTATTGGAAATCATCCTAAAAACGTCGTGTACCCTCCTCTACGGTCGTTCCTCCTTCTCCACAGCTATTCCTCCTCCTCCGTGGCGTGTTCCCGACATCTATCACCCTTAATCATGGAATGTGGGCCGAGTTGGGTCGACCCGGCCCAAAAAAGTAAGGACCCACCTAAGCCTAGACCATGCCAGGCCAGCCCACAGGTTGGACCGGGTCGAACCAGGTCAAGCCTCTTTTACTAGACCATGAGCCCGACACGGCCCATGGCCTGTCGATGGGCCAGGTTGGGCCAGCTCGGTCCATTGGACCGAAATTTAAATTTTAAAATTAAAATTTGTTATTAATAAAAAAATATTTTTAATAAATTAAAAAAAATAAAAAAAATACAAAATATGTTTTACATCATTGCACAGTAACATTCTTGAGGAACTTTACAAATACTTTTTTTTTATTTCGGACCCACGAGCCCAGCCTTTCTTTTTTTTAAAAATTTCTGGGCCGACCGAGCCCAGTTCGGTCCAACCTAATCCTCATTTACGGGCCAAAATGGACCTATTCTACTGACCTACGGGAGCCTAACATGTGGGCTCAGCACGGCCTACAATGGGCCTGGCCTGGCTCGACTCGATGCTTGGCTAGACGGGTTGAGGCCATGGTGGGCCTGGTCTGGGCCAGACATTCCAGGACCGGTCAGACCCAATTTCCATGTCTAGTCACCCTCCTCCTCCTTCGAAGCCCTCACTCTTCCTCTACGACCTTCTTTCTTCTACAACCATCTCTTTTCTGTATTTTTTTTGCTTTTTCGTCTTCTTTTCTTATTTTTTTGTATATGTATTTTTTTTACAAAGAATATTGATATTTTTTATTGTCTTCTTTTCCTACAAAAAAATTTTATTCTACCAAGAATATTTTGTTAATGCTAATTTAGAAAGGATTATCTATGTTAATGTTAATTTAGAAAAGATTATTTATGTTAAAACTTTTATGTGTATGTATATATTGTAGTGTGTATAGGAAAAAATTATTTTAATTGTTTTTCGCAAATTGACAGGATATTTTTGTTAATATGTAATTGTTAATCTTCCAAATTTTATATTTCTATTTCGATTCTGTTCTTATGTATCAAATATTAGAAAGGAATTGTTTGTCAATTCCATTCTGCAATTCCATTACATACCAAGCACAAGAATGGAATAAATTTATTCCATTCCATTCCAGTCTAAATTCCATTCCTATCTATTTTCATTCCAATGTACCAAACACAGCATAGGAGTATGTGTGATTATGTGAAAACATTTCACTCATTGAAGATGGAAATCAATGATATGGCTAAGGAAAATCAATTGTACAACTTCTTTAGTGGTCTCTAAAGTTGAGCACAAGTGGAGTTTCGACACTAAGACGTTAAAGACCTCCAAGCTACGCTAATAGTCACGAAAGCTTTGGTTGATTTCAAGGCATCTTCTACAATGGAACACGACTCTAAACCTTTTAAGAAAGATAAGGGAAACACCAAGGTCAAGACCGAAAGGACCTATACAAGGGACACTCCAAGGAAAAATGCAAGGCCAATGGCCAATGACTCAGGTTGCTACATATGCAACAATCTGCATCACATGCACGATTGTCCCAAAAAAGACAAGCTGTCCATGCTTGTCAAAGAGTCAAGTGAAAAGGAAGTAAGGGCAACGGAATGTCGTGTAAATCCCCTCCAACTCAATGGTCTGCGTAAAGAGGAGGAGAGCGCACCATTGCGTAATGAGCTTACGTACGTAGACATCATGTTGAATAATCATCCCGTAAGAGTTATGATTGACATAGGTGTTAGTCACAATTTCCTCTCTGACAAGGAAGTTGGGAACTTCTTACAGTAAGGTTAGGAGTTGTAACGTTGAGGCAATAAATTCAATCGCTACGAGGACTGAAGGTGTGGCCACCATACTCATTAAGGTTGGACACTGGTTGAGGTTATGTGATTTGATGATAATGCCACTTCTTGATTTTTGTGTCATCCTTGGCATTGAATTTATGCGAAAGGTTAAGGTAGTGGTGATGCCTTACCTAGGTGGGTCAATGGTACATGAAGTTTCTATACCTTGCTTTGTCAATGTCTGCCAGGACAAGGAGGAGACCCCGACGGCATTGCAACTGCACCATGGTTTATGTAGAAACGACGAAACATATGTTGCTAGCTTGCAAGATTGAGTGGAAGGAAGTGACGGGACGTGCGCAATTCTCGTAGAGATCATGGCATTGCTAAACTGATACTAGGACATGATGGTCGACAAGCTTCCTACCTAGCTACCTCCTAAACAAGGCATGGATCACGCGATTGAGTTTATCCTGATAGCAGTCTCATCGACGCAAGCTCCATACCGCATGTCATTGGTCTACCTAGAGGAGCTTAAACGCCAATTAAAGCAATTAATGGATAACATATTGTTGCGCCCAAGTAAAGCACCATATGGTGCTCCAATACCATTCCAAAAGAAGAAAGATAGAATGTTGTAGATGTATATTAACCATCACGTGCTCAATAAGGTGATGGTTAAAAACAAGTACCATGTGCCTAATGTAGAGGAGCTATTTGATCGTGTGGAAAAAGTAAAGTTCTCTCCAAAATGGACCCGCACTTAGGATATTACCAAGTGAGCATAGCTTCTAGTGATGAAGCTAAGACCACATGTGTTCCACGATATAAGTTATTTGAATTTCTTGTAATGTCGTTTTGGTTAACCAATGTCCTAACAAGCATTTGTAATCACATGGATTTTTTTTTTTTCTGAGTACATCAACAAGTTTGTCATGGTGTACTTAGATGACATAGTCATATGTAGTGAGCCCTTACAGGAGCATATTGCTCACTTACACAAGGCATTGGAAAAGCTTCGTGTCAACAAGCTTTACCTCAAACCCAAGAAGTGTGAATTTGGACAACGAGAAATATCGTTCCCTGGACATATTCTCAAACAAGGCGGAGTGAGGATGGATCCTAAGAACGTCACAGCAATCACAAAATAGGGGAGGCTAAGCAAGGTTGCAAAGTTGTGCTCCCACCTTAGCTTAACAAATTACCATCGAAAATCTATCAAAGGCTATTCAAAGATAGCTACACCCCTAACGAACCTCTTAAAGAAAGACCAAAACTAAACTTGGTTGGAGCAATGCCAAGAGGCATTCGATGCACTAAAAAAGGTGGTAGTGGAAGAGTCAATTCTAAAGTTACCAAATTTTGAAAAACCATTTCAAGTTTAAACTGATATAAGAGTAGAAAGCTTAATAACACGGAAAGACGTTACTCTGGACATGAAAAAGAACTAACTGCAATAGTGCATTACTTAAAAGTGTGAAGACATTACTTGCTCGAAGCAAGGTTTATCGTTTACACCAATAATGTGGCAACGAGTTGTTTCCAAAGTCAGAAGAGATTGACACCAAAACAAGTCCAATGGTAAGATTATTTGACTGAGTTTGATTTCATCTTTCAATACAAACCAAGGAAGAAGAATCAAGTGGCAGATGCATTAAGTTGCATAGGTGACGTGGGACATGATGCAAGGTAGGACCCAAAGCATGTCATAGCCACGTTTAACATTGCCATGGGAGATATGATTGTGCACATCAAGGAAGAAACTACGTGAGATGTTGTAACGATGCGGCTTCTTAAATAGGTCGAGGAGGGTGTTACAAAGCGCTTTTGGGTAGTGGAAGGCATCCTTTACACTAAAGGCAAGAGACCTTATGTGCCAAAAACAAGGAAGCTATGACAACTCCTGTCGAGTAAGACACATGACTCAACATGGGTGGGTCATTCAAGCCAAGAGCAGACCTTAGCACTCTTGAGTAATAACTATTTCTGGCCACAGATGGACCAAGATGTAGAGTTCTATATAAAAACATGCTTAGTATGTTAATGAGACAAGACAGAGAAACGCAAGGTAGCAAGCTTGCTACAACCTCTCCAAATTCCAACGCAACCATGGGAGAGCATTTCTATGGATTTTATCAGTGGATTCCCTAAAGTGAAAGGATTTGTATTGATCATGGTGGTAGTCAATAGATTCTCAAAATATACTACGTTCATGGTTACACCAAAGGAGTGTACAGTAGAGACGGCAACAAGGCTATTTATGAAGAATATTGTGAATTTATGTGGACTTCCTTCTAAATATCATCAACTTCTAATATCATCAATGATCGTGATGCAAAATTCACTAGGCACTTTTGGAGGACCTTATTCGAGTTACTAGGCACAAAACTTAACTTCTCCATAGTAAATCCTCCACAAATAGATGGACAAAAGAAGCATGTGAACGCTCCACTTGAAAAGTATCTAAGACATTTTGTTTTAGCAAATCAACAGCACTGAGTGAACTTGCTATATGTGGCACAGTTCTATTACAACTTGCAAGTAAGCTCTCCAACAAGCTAGAGTCCTTTTGAACTAGCAACGGAACACCAGCCTTTGACGCCACATGAGGTGATGAAGCGTACAGGTGATCGATACTTAGCAACATACAAATTTGCTAAATGCCATCAAGATAACATTAACGAGACACGAGACTGTCTTGCGTTGGCACGGCATAAAATGAAGAAGTGGGTTGATAAAAAGTGACATCCACTTGAATTCTAAGTTGGAGACAAGGTATTATTGAGACTAACATCAAGGATGTCCATCGTGCACTAATGCAATGCTACGAGGGACCTTTCACTGTCACAAGATGGATAGGCAATCTTGTTTATCAACTAGAGCTACCAACAAGGTTAAAGCTCCACCTAGTGTCCCATGTGAGCTACTTGAAGCCTTTTCATGAGGATCCATCATGGGCAAAGTCTCATAAGGCCTCCATACAAGTGTGCGCTCATTTTGCCAAAAAAGTAGAGGTAATTCTTGACCGCTGCATTGAAAGGGGCAACAGGAAGAATAGGAGAATGTACTTCCTTATCAAATGGACTGGTTAACCTCTAGAAAAAGCTACCTGGGAAAAGGACATTTCATTGTGACAATTCAAAGATTAAATTGCAAAATTTTTGAGCATGGCATCGACAAAGCCGTCGATGGTTTAGGTGGGGAAGGGTTTGTCACACCCTCTCTTCACTATTAGACATGTAAACTGAGCTAGACAGGACAACCCTAGGTTGTCCGACCAAGCCCATGTTTTGGCTCAGCCCGGCCTAACCTAGGCAAAAGTCGGGTCAGGTCAGACTGACCCAACCCAGAAAGGGCCACTGCATTACCGGGCCCACAGACCAGGCCCAGCTGGCCCAAGGTAGTAGACCCAATTTAGGTCAGGTCGTGTTGACCCGATTTTTCAGAAAAATAAAAAAGACCACGTCACCTTTATTTTTGAATGTTGGTTTCCAACGTTCATGGCACCAACGTTCATTTGGAACCTCGGCTTCCAACGTTCCTTATGAACGTTGCCAATGTTCTTTTTTTTCTCTTCTCTCTTCCGTATTTTTCTTCTATAAATACCTCCCTACACTTCCATTGTTTTCACAACTTACTCACTCCACTCCTCTCAATATTCAATTCTTAAATTCTTTACTACTCTCAAGTCTCAACTCTCCTTATTTGTGTGGAATAAAAATTTAGTTCTGGACTCCGATTTTCATCAACAATACTCTTACACTCCGGTCTCCATCTCCAACGGTCCAGCCTCCATGTCTACAGTCCCAACCCGTCAGCAAAAAAAGTTTCTTTACTTCTAACCCCTCCAATTTCTTCACTTCTAATCCTTCTATTTTTAGGTTTTAGGTTTTTTTTGGTCAAGATTTTTTTTTTATTTTATCAATTTTTTGGACCTTAAAATGGATTATCCGTCTAATTTAGGAAACTATGATTATGTCCCTAACTTTGAATATAATCCTAACCAAAAGTTAGACCAGTTCCAAACCACAATCCCATAAACACAATCAATAGGCACTAAAAAAACCAAGGAAGTAAAACTCATGAATGTGAGAACATATAACCTTATATCCCACAAATAAAAATAAATGTTATTGTAATTATTGTAGTTTAAGATATACTTGTCCTAAGAGTGAGAGTGTAGGTTATATTGCTAGACATTTAATAAAATGTATAGTTGTCCATAATAAAGATAAAAATACAAATTTAAGACAATCTAAATTGCACATTGGTTCAAGTGGAATAGTTAATTGAAAATATAATTCAGAAAAACAAAACAAAGTTTAACAAAATTTATAGTACAATATGAATAACCATTTAATTTTTTTGAAAATAAAAGATCTGAAAATTGTGTACAACATTATTTAAACCCACAATTTAAAGGTCATTCTAGGAATACTACAAAAAATATAATTTATAAAACATTTAAAAAAGATAAAAAATTTCAATTGGAATGTTTTATAGTTTATTATGTAAAATATCATTAACTTATGATGTTTAGACAGGTCCAAATAATTTATTTTTTTTATGTTTAATTGCAAATAGGATAAACATAGAATGGAATTTGCAAAAAATATTAATTACTTTTAGACTTTTAATCATCCACACACTAGAAAAGCAATAGCAAATATTATATAAGTTATTACTAAAGAATTTAAAATATATAATAAAATTAATACGACATCTTTTAATAATATTTCTAATAATAATGTTGCAATGGGAATATCAAAAAGAAATTTAAAATCTGTATTAGATGATGATTTATTTCATTATAGGTGTTATTGTCACGTTTTAAATTAATTGTGTAAGAATGTATAGATTGCATAAGGCTTTATATATAAAATATAAGAACAGTCTTTTATTTATTTAAACATCACCTAAAAGATTTCAAAATTTTAGATACTTATATACAGAATAGTGTTTAAAAGCTAAAAATTTTAAATTAGATGTTTAACATGGAAGGAATTTAACATATGATATGTTAATTTCATGTTTATTTTATAGTAACATAATTACAACATATTATAATTCAAAATCTAATTATTTATTAAATGATGAAGATTGAAATAATGCTCGCGCAATTCATACATTTTTAGAACCATTTTATACTACAATTAATCAATTATCTGGTCAATATTATTCTACTCGTTCTTTAATTTTAGTTAATTTATTTAATATTACAAATACTTTTCAACAATATAGACAATTCACACAATTTGAATATATTATAAAAATAATGGAAGAAAAATATAATAGTTATTGGGTTGAACTTCTAATGTGGACATACTTAGCATTAATCATGGATTCTAGGCATAGATTAGTTAATTGCATGGTACTTATAATAATATTTTTAGTAATATGAATGAAAGTGAAAAAATAGATGGATTTAATTAAAAAATTAAGGAAACCTTATATATATTATTTGAAGATTATGTTACAAATTATGATGAAATTAGTTCTAATGTACATACATCTGGTTTTGTAAGAACACATAGTAGTAGTAGTAGTTCATTTTGAAGTAGATTAAATAAGAAAAAAGAAAATATGTAAAATCAACAACTAGTAATGAATTAGAAAATTATTTAGAATGTGAGTTTACGTTTAGTGATATTGAAATAGATAATTTAGATGTATTAAAGTTGTGATCTAGCACTACTGTTAGGTTTCCTATAGTTTCTAGAATAACTAAAGATTTATTAACAATTCCGACATCTACTGTAGCGTCAGAGTCTGCTTTTTCTACAAAAAAAGAGTTGTAAGTGATAGAAGATGTAAGTTATCCGAAAAATCTGTAAAAACCTCTGTCTGCTTGAAAGATTAGTATGATGCAATTGATCGTCTGCAAAGTTTAACTTTAAATGATGAATCAAAAGATGAAAAGACATCAACTTCAACGAGGAGGAGAACTTCTACTACTGATTAAAGAATAGGAATAGCTTTTTTTGTAAAATTTTTAATAAATATCAATGTAATATTTGCAAATGTAAAAATGTAAATTATTGAATATCTGATGTATTTTTCAAGTTTTTTTACGTATATAGTATACATGAATTATTTAATAATAAATAAATTTTTTAATTTATATTAATGTAATAATTGTTAATGTAAAATGTTGAATATCTTTTCATATTTTTTTAATGTATACATTAATTATTTAATAAAAATATTTTTTTTAATTAAAAAAATCTATTCAATGGACCAACCTGCCTGACCCGGCCCATGGGCCAGTCCAATGGCAGCTCGTGGACTGGGCCCAGCCGGGGGTAATAGAAAATAGGCCCAGCTCGGCTCGACCGATTTATTTGGACGAGTCGGGCTGGCCTAGTCCAAACCTATACGGGCCTAGTATTTTCTAGGTTGGGTCAACTCAACCCAGTCTGGTTTACATGTCTACTCACTATCAAGCCATCTGAGAATCAGTGCACAGTGAGGGCACAAAGGTTTGCCATTAAGGTGTGACGACAAAGTGCAGACCATGGAAAGATAGCTAAGGCATGTTACGCAAGGTGATGTAGGATAACCTAAACTCATTATGTCAACTCAGAGAGAAGTGGTGTGTCACAAGTGTAGTGACACGCAACTAGCAAACAATATGGAAAAGCTGATGTAATGTGGCATGGGTCACGCACGAGTCAATAGTCGTTACACAAGAGAGGCGTAGTGTGGTATTAAAGCTTGCAGATCAAGCGCAAGTCTGCTAGGTGTTACGCCCACGTGGCGCGAGTAGTGCACAATGCACGTGTAGGTCAAGTGGCAACAGTCTGAAGCTAAATGCGTTGAAGAAATGTAGCATGTGCCGAGCAAAGCTCAACGCACAAGCATTATGATGCTAGCGTTTATGCACGGAATTAAAAAATTGAGAGTTAAGGCTCCAAGAATAAAGGGTGACGCATTGATGGTCTTAGACATTAGAGTGTCTAGACAATATTTATATATACATGTGTATATAAAGAAGAGAAGGCAAGTGAGTGTAGCTTCTCTTCCTCAATCATTGTAACCCTATTCATGAGTAATAAAAAAGAAGGGTGCTTCCCCTAACCATTATCTTTCTCTATTGTGTGAATGAAAGCATTGTAAGGCTGAAATGATGTTAGTTTGTGGCAATGATCAATGCTGCATGAGTGATTCTAGTGTAACGTTAAGAAAAATTCGTGACAATAACCATCCAAGTTCCAATAAGTAAATACATGCACTTCTGGATAGACAACACTACACATCACATGACAGGAAAATAAGATTTAGTCTGGCAAAAACAAGTAGGTACTTGTACAAAACTCACCTTTTATAAACTAAGACCAGAAATTCATTTATTCTCTGCCAGAACACTGTCAAGTAACAACTCACAAGCATCTTCAAGCAAGTCCAGAACCTATAAAAATACATTGAATATTCAGTCATGAAAAAAAAGTGGTATTTAGTAATTTCTGATAGGTCGCGGGGTCACATATTGGATTCAGAAATTACATCACAGAGAAAATGTAAGGCTCAAGCAATACCATAAGACAATCTCATATGCCATATTTGTTACACTATTTATTAACGCTATAAAAGAGACTGCAATTCAATCTAACCTCGGATCATGAAAAAATAGTTCATACTTTGATGATGAAAAGAGAAATACCTATTGAATTACCACGTGAAATATAACAAAATATGAAAGAAAAGAGGCTAGTTTCTGCTTAATTTTCCCTTTTTTGTTAGCTGTAAGTCTGTTACATTTCCTGACTTTAAATGTCATAGAAAAGCTTTTTTAATGAATCCGTAATAAATGAACCACCCAATGGCCTTGTTAGTACACCTACACGTACCACTTTTTTCTAGAAAACTGATATGTATCCAAGCAATGAATCATACCTTCTCAAAACCTTGAGGTCCACCATAATAAGGATCTGGAACTTCAGTTTCACTGTTTGTCTTACAATAGGAACACATCAGCTTAACCTACAAAAACCATTACACAAGAAATTGCTACTCAGAAATTAGAACTCTTTATCCAGCCTGAATTATGCTTCAAAACATCTATTCAATGAAAGTAATCTATGCAAGTTAGGCATTATTCATTTGATGAAGAAAGCAACTCTTCACCTCGTGTTTTATTCAGGCTTAAATGCATCAGTGATCCCAGCTGAACAGTTTATTCTAGCCAACTCTTTCAAGTGAATTGAAAATGTCGCATTAGGCTTCCAAAAGTGATTGATTACTGATAAGTGATGGCTAGTGCAGTGAGTGCTAGGTTCTTAGATGTGGGAGATCACGCTATGGGTAGAACTACTTTTCTAGCTTGTTACTTCTTCAGTTCTTCATATAGACCAAACTAAAATAAAAAAATTCAGAACCATCTACAGCTCACTCTTTCTTGTGCCTGTTTTTTTCTATTCAAACAGCTAGTTAGTGGGGTATTCACCAACCTTTCTTTGGGCATTTACCGGGAGAGTCTCCCTGAAGCTCCACCTCTCATATGCAGCCAAAATATCCTCTGACAAGTTTTCGGAAATCAACGAGATCAGTGCCTACCACTCGTAGCAACTCTAATCGCAAGCAGCAAATGCAAATCCTACATTCCTTTCTGTACTTGATGTTGAAGCAAAAACAAAAGAAAAATGAGGAAAAACTACCTTTGTTCTGTTTGTCCATGGCCAGAATGAGGTCAAACTCGCTGAAATCCGACGGCCGGAAGGGCCTGGAGAGGGAAGTGATCTCGATCCCACGTTTCTTGGATGCGGCCCTCATCCGCGGGTCCGCCTGGTTCCCCTTCCAATCCACACACACCAGAGACCAAAATTCACAACTCTCTCCAGTCATTTTTTAAAAAAAATCTCGGGAAAAAACAAAAATCCTATATTTTTCTTGTTACCTCGTGGTAGCCAATGGTGCCGGCGGAGTCGATGGTGAAGCGGGAATCCAAACCCCTTTTGCCCACCAGATTCCGGAACACCCCCTCCGCGGCCGGGCTCCGGCAGATGTTCCCGAGACAAACGAAGAGAACTGCGAAGGGCTTGGAGTCCATCGACGATGTGGAATCAGCAGCTGCCATTGCCGCCATGGACGAAGTAGCAGCGGATCGGATTCGGAAGAATCGAGAAGAATAAGAATGGGATCTAGCGAAATTGACGTTTTTATACGAAGAAGGGGAAGGAGACAGACGGAGATGGCAGAATGGTAACTTTGCGGAGACTGCTGCTGATGGTGCGGAGAGGAGGGCAAGAGCACTCATGTTTTCTGATCTCGACACCGAATGGCCAACCTTTTCGAATACTCCACGTAGTCGATAGGTTGACCAGGAGAAGATTGTTATAGTGTAATTGACCAGAGAAGTAAAACTCATAATTTCTGTTAAGTTCAAATCTTACGGACTGTAGGGAAAAAAAACTATCGTTTGCAAAAAAAGAAAATTGAAATTCCATTTCTTCTTCGTTGATGTAGAACAGAAAGAGGCATTAGGCTAAAGGGTATACCCGTCACAAGCGAAGGTGCATGGCTTCGACGAGAAGTACATGCATGTCTTCTTACCTTTATTATTATTTGTTTCACTACTGTTCCCCATGACTTGGAATTTTTTTTCTTAACAACATTTTAGATACATGAATTCGAACTTCTTTTGTAGCCATTGGGCATCAGGTCTTTCCCCAGCACTGATTTGTTTAGGCACGTAATTCACGTGCTAGTGCCTGTGTTTTTTCTTTCCACAAGTAGGTGTTCTAACTTGTAGCATTCGAATTTGCAATACGGCTATATGCTAAGTTATTAATGGGGTACATTTTATCTTAACATAGTGCTTCTGATTTAACATCATGCCTCATACATGACGTGAAAAGATAAGGCCTTCGAAAGCTGTCACCAAAATGCCGGATATGTCTATTGTTCTGCGTGTACCCACAATTATTTTCCATACACTGATACACCAAGTGCCAACACAAACAATCTATACCACCCTTGCTCCTTGTCATTGCATTACTTTTTCAGGGGGGAAACAGCCAAACAGGACTCATTGATCCAGTACAACCATCCGATCCTGCGTTCCCCTGGTTCAAAGTTTAGAAAGAGTAGATTTACAAACTACTGAACATTTACTTGCTTAGGGACCACAATGGTGAATGGTGATCAGCATCACTACTCAAATCACATTCATCTTTTCAATATGAACATGGAATCATGGAACATGCCGTCATTTGTAATCTACATTATACATCAGAGCTAATGCTCGTTAAAACCTGACAGAGTAAGCCCTGGATTCCAGGGCACTTGATGCAAAACCCTCTACATATAGATCCCAAGGTGGCCCAAGACTCAGCAATTCCGCGAGGTTTGCCCAGACGGGCAGTTCCAAGCATAATGCCCGAAGCCTAGAACAGTTCGAACTCCACACCTTCTCCATTGGTGCTGAACTCCATACACTTGCTTTCCCTTTTTTTGGGTGGCTCAACCAGTTGAATTCCAAGGTCATAAGGTTGTGGCACCTCTGGTGGTGGGGCACACCGGATCAATGCCCAGTTTAGCCCAGTGAAAAACAGGTGCTGCTTGATCTCAGCAGCACCTTTGACTGACCCTAGTCTATTCTCAGGCTCCTTAACTAGCAGGCCCCTGATCAAGTCCCTTGCATGAAAACTGACGGCAGGGTTATCTGGGAACTTCAGGCTCTGAGATACAACATTAGCCAAAGTCTCCTCATTGTTGGGTCCTTTGAATGGTGTCCTACCAAAGAGCAGCTCATAAAGGAAAATTCCAAACGTCCACCAGTCCACAGAACTTCCATGGCCTTCTCCTTTTATGATCTCGGGAGCCAGGTATTCATGGGTGCCGACAAAGGAGTTGGATCGTGCTTCAGTAGGCTCTACCACAAGCTGTGGGAGTGGCCTGACTGGGGTGGAAAGATCAGACTTGAGCTTCCTGGTCTTTGGTGTGCTGGACGATACAAGTCGGGGTGTGAAGCATGAAACCTGAGCCCAAGAAGGTTGAAGACAGAGAGGGTCGATGCAGTAGGACTCAGAACAAACACCTGACACCCTTCCAGCTGACTCCACCACACCCACAGAGGATAACCTCAGAAGAGTTGGGTTTACAGTGCAGCGAAGGGATAGGTCAAAATCTGAGAGCATGATGTGGCCATCTTCACGGACCAAAATGTTTTCTGGCTTGAGATCACGGTACACCACCCCAAGCATGTGGAGGTATTCCAGGGCGAGGAGAACTTCTGCCACGTAAAACCTGCAAAAATGATAGCTCAGAATTCTCTATGGCGGCACTAAAAAACATAACTATCATGACTCAACTTGATGGCAGGATAGCCTACAAAAAGAATATTACCATATTTTGTTATTTTCTGTTGCATAGCAAGTTGATTGATATAAACAAGAGAAGGTTATGCAAGTTGCACAACCCTCAAAAGCATGCATAAATTACATCAATTGTTTTACAGAGTTTAAAGATTTATTTTGTATACATTTTCTCAGCCAGTGTTTTTCCCCCAAAAAAAACCACAGACCATACCTAGTCCATAAATATCATATATAGTCTACAATGATGCTGATTTGGTCTAGTCTACAATGCACTAAGAAGAGCATTTCAGATTCAGAAGCTTAAAGATATAATTATGCATAAAAACACATTAAAGACGGAACAAAACCATCAATTATTTTTTAATACATGATAATATAATCAATTCTGTATAAAACCAACGCCCAAAACTTGTGCAACTATCAGTAGAAAGCTCTTTTGAACCACCAAGAATAATATCATGTACGAACACTTACAAGAGAACATGAATTCAAACTAAAGGATACAAACACCAAATCTGCATAACAATCTACAGGAAATAATAATAATAATAATGCATATCATTATTAACATGAATAAGCAGTTACTTGATATTCATAATTAAGGAAGATTCTTAAAAATGAATGCAACTTCACAAATACTATAAACAAAATGACAGTTGAAACATGAAAATAAACTTTTTTACATTTTCAAATTCAGCAAGCACACCCTTCATGTCAAGTTTAGGTTAAACATGCTTATAAAGCTAGAACTTGAGTGTAACTTAGATCTGCTTACCTAGCTGCAGGTTCAGAGAAACTCCTGCCTAGCTGTTTTTGTCGTAGGACATGCAGATCACCACCAGGACAATATTCCATGACCAAACAAGAAAGATTATCAGTGGTAAAATGTGTGTACAATGTTGGAAGGAATGGATGATCCAGCATCTGTAGTATCTCTCTTTCAGTTTGCGCTCTCATCATCTTCTTTCTGCTAATCAGAAATTCATTATCCATCACTTTCAGAGCGAATAGACATCCCATGCCAGTTAGCTCTGCAAGATAAACAGTTCCAATGTCTCCACAACCAAGTCTCTTAAGAAGCTTGAAATTCTTCAACCCAATGCTTCTATCTGGCGTCTCAACATGGCGAATTGCAGCCCATCTCACATCATTCGACATGTGAGGCCTGACGCCAATACCACTAGAACCACTTTGATTGCTGTCATCACTGATGCTAGTACTACTGCTATAATCTCCAATGCTACTTTTTGAGCTTTGTGAGCATTCTCCTTTTGATCTAGAGAGTTCCCTCCTTTTCATTCCACTTGCCCCACCACTGCTACAGTTAGGAGTGGAATCAGGCTTTGTCTCACATGAATCCTTTCCCAAGCTTGGTATAATGTTGGGATTTGTAGTGCTGGATGCTGAAGAAACAGGTTCCTTCTTGCTGCCTGTTTTACTCCTAACAGGAGCTGTAGCAACTTTGTCTGCACAATTAGTTCTACCGGAACCTCCAGAAGCAGATGATTTCTCATTATTCCCCCTCTTACTTGGAGAATTCTTATTCTTCACCACTGGCTTTACAAGTCGTGGACTGACATTTGATTTGCATGAATCACTACATTTAGTGAGAGACATGGAAGACTCAGATTTCATCTTTTCTTTTTTCTGTGGCACAACCCGAGCCGGCAGTTTCCTTCCACCTTCTGCTGAGGTTGAAGACAACACATCACGAATTCTAGGTTTTACCACCTTCACTGCAGTTGCAGTAGAAACATGGGAGGAAGACTCAGAAACTTTTTTAGATGACCCTCCATTGGGTATCTGAGAAGATTCATTTATCTTTTCAGATGATTTGGAAGTTTTTTTTTCTGGGACAAGGGATATTTCGAGCAACTTCTCGTGTTCTTCGTTACCAGATTTGCTGGCCTGAACTACAACAGATGCATACAAGCGTTTAATGGTCCCAGCTTCCGAGGACATAGATACACCGATTGGCTTGGACAGCCTCTTCATGGCAGCCATTTCTGATGCTTGAGAAATGCATAATTTTCGGAGTGCCTGCTTAAGTGTAACAGTTTCAGAAATCCCTACCCCTGGTGCTTGAGCTGTGCCTAATTTGACAGGCTTTTTTAAAGCACTCTTACGCAGCAAGTCCACTCCCTTTGGATGAGGAGGACCCATAATTCTAGAAGGATTTCTAGGATCACATGCCTCAAGAGGCTGGAATAGGTCAACTTCTACTGGATGTACATGTTTCTTCCCAACAGCTTCATCCCTATTTGCTTTGGAAACAGCTATACCTGGAGGCTTAGATCGATAGGCCAAATCTGGTTCTTCTTTTAATTCGGTGATTTCAGAAGTGATTACAGAAGCACTCATTTGGTCAGATTTTCAAATTCCTGGTTGGATCAAACCAAGATTGCAGCAAAGCAAAACAGTGAATATGTCGGCAAGTAGCAGGTCTCCAGCTAACCCAAATCGAAGGAAACCATTGGATATATTTAAGAAAGAAAATTCAAATAGCACCACAATTTGTCATCACAAGTCATTTGAGATAAATCCCTGCATGAATACAGATAGAATCATAAGTACAAGTGAAAACTCAAGTCAAAGCAATACAAGAGAATGTACACTTGCCGACAGCATTTCATGTGATAGACAAAATAGAAAAGCAGAATCAGAGCAAACTAAACCTAAAAGTTCACTTGATAATCTTATAAGCATGATAGAATCACTTGGGAGGTATACCAAACATCTTCACATTAGTTAACATGTGCGTTATATCTGCGTAAACCACCAACAAGTAGGAATTTTTGAAGAAACGATAATGAAACTTTCAGTTGTTATTCGTCAAAATCTTTTCTTACCCCAAAAAAATGTCACCACACGGTGGTAACAGGACAACTGGATCAGCCAAGACAGATCAGAGTAGGACGTATTGCGTTGTCAGTTCGAAAACACAATTCTAGCCTGGGCATGGTAAGCGGCTATAAGAGAAACACTCAAAATATAAAACACAGGAAGATCCACAGGGTTACTCACTCCAGGAATTCATTCCTAGGCAAAAGATCCTAAATTTCTTCAGAAAATGGGTAACAGCATTAGGTTGTGGCGTGTACTGAGCATACTCCAGACAGATCCCATGAAATAGGGGAAGAAAGGCAACTACCAAATCCCTGATTTCACATATTTATTTGAGCACGACTGTAGTCCTCCATTTGATCAGAACCCATCCCAATTCCCAATAAACCAAACCATCATAATGCGGTACTCTCAAAAGCTCCGGTCTTTCAATCACACCGAATCGCAAACCGCACCAACCCCCTACAAATCAAATCAGAAACAATGACACCAACGACAACCCACCCACAGAAACAATCCTCATTCGTCCCGCTTTCGCTCCTCCGACATCTTTCCATCACACCCAACAGAAAAACTCAGGGGAAAAAACAACAAAACAAAAACGCTGAAAAGCAAAACCCAAGCTCGAGGGAGCTCACGGAGCCACCGAACAAAGCATTGAACAAGCGTAAAGAACAAACGGAGAAGAAAGAGTACCTGAAACGAACTGGGGAAGTCCGATCCGAGCTCGGATCTGCAGAGTGTGATGAGATGAAGGAGGCAGAGGAGAGTGGATATGTGAGATTGTGGGGAGAAAGGTTAGGGTTAGGGTTGGGAACGCGGCGGTGGAGGGGAATGGGCGGAGGAAGGGAGGGGATGGGAAGGAGGAGGAGAAATGCACATCACGAGGAAGAGCAGTGGTTCTCCTGAGCGAAACGCAGAAGGCACACACCGAAACCAATAATGTACAATAACCTTTCTTTCTTATATATATAGAGATATATATAGATATAAAATAAAGCCAGCCAAAGAAAGTTTATTACTAGAGAAATGAGATGGGATAAAATAGAGGAAAGAATATTAAAGCCAGCCAAAGAAAAATGATTATTATTAGAGAAATAAAATGGGATAGATAGAGAATAGAAACGTGGGGAGAGGAAAGGTGGATGAATAAGGAACGGACGGACGCCTATCGTCTTCATCGGGATACTAGTTGGAAGTGGGACCCCTACAGCCAGACGACATAGCAGTGAGAGACCCGATCAAGTTCCAACTTCCAAATTATTGCAATTGCTGCCACTGTTTTACTGCTCTTTTTTCTTCTCATCGTTTTTTTCCTTCTCCTCTTCTTCTTCTTCTTCTTCTTCTTCTTCTTCTTACTCCTTTATCATAACTATTTTACATGTAAAGCACCAATCGACGTGTCGTTTCGTCCAGCAATTAATTCAGTATCATCTAATGATCATTCTCGTCTCACTGGTGTCGGAGTGAGAAAAAAAAAATTCGATTCACATTTGTATTTTTCAGCATATTATTTAATGATTAGTCTTGTAGAATAAATCATTTATGTCAAACACAGAGCGCTGGTTGTACACAACTCATTGATATTGTGGTATCAAAATCATGTAACTCCTTATGGTTGGAAATTAGTTAATCCTTCATTATTATTATTTTTTAGGGAAGTTGCTTTTTGTTTTTATTATATTATTATTGGTGGTTGGACGCCTAAGTTGTTGGCTTGATTCGGTTTGAAGAATACGTTTGTGCAATGATAATGTCATTTTCCTGCATTTTATTATTATCGATCAATGATTAGCAAAATGGATTATGAACTTTAAATCTAGGTCGAGTTCATTAAAATATAGCTTGTTGGGCAATGGCCAGAGGTGGGCATGTGGCTTCTAAGCAACTGTCGCAGTCACTTGATTTTTGAATGAAGACGTGGCATGGGTTTGGAACAAAGGATGAAGTGATTCGCCTTGAAATTGATTTTTGAACCATGAAACAATTTTTAGACATAGATATTTGATGTGTGCGCCGCTGTTTTCCATACTAAATTTGATCATTCAGACCATAGTGGGCATGGTGGTAGGAAGTGAGAAGTCTGGGCGGGCCCAAAACTAAACAACAAGCACATGCGTTGTTTCCCACCCTCCCGAAACGGATGGTTTCGCTGATTTTGACGTTTAGGTTCAATATTTTTATAACAAGGATTGCAATTGTGTTTTCAACGGTTGTTACCAGCATGGTTAAGGATAACAAAATACATCAAATCAAGTAAGCTATCACAACATCAACTAAATAGAGCCGGTCAATATTAAAGTAGTTATGGTCCAAATAAACCGAATGCCTATATTTTTCTTTCCTTTCTCCTTTCGGAAGAAAAATAAAATTCATGCTCATGCTCATGCTCATCTTGTTGTTCTGGAATTGTATCGGTCGGAATTAAAAAGGGGCCTGTTTGGGCTATAGTGGGCAGTAAAGAGGGGCTCTCGTTTTCAAATGGATTATGGGTTATCAGAAGACCGAGGTGATCCCGCAAATGGAAGCCTCCACTCATGGATTTTGTTTGTTGGGCTTGCTGTCCAATTTGAATTGGCAATCGTGATCGAGGTACCAGATCCAATGCAACAAGAACCCATGCAATCAATGCTTCTCATCCATCAATGTAATGTTTCGAACTGCGAGCTCCATGAACACCAATGAAG
>JAMKQA010004159.1:0-15751 GCA_024699735.1 Posidonia australis | reverse complement strand
AAGCATGTTTATCCAAGATTCATGCATTTCTAGACATGGAAATAAAGAAGAAAAATAAGAAACAAAGATGTAGGTTACATGATGAAGGCAAGAATCATGTAAACAACCAGAATATCTTGAAAACACAAGCATTACATCATGAAATATTCATGCATATTCAGATGGATCAAAGCATATTGGTCTGTGCAAAACTAAGGATAAACAGAGTAAAGAGGCAAGCTCCTACCTATTTTCTGGTATGTTCCTTCTGAATATAAAGACCCAAGATGAGTGACCTTGCTACCTTGGGATGACCAGGACCACTATGGGACGCAAAGAGATGCTTCAGGGCTCGAGAAAATGCAGTTGGAAAAGGGGTGTTGCTTGCTGAATGTGGTTGCTTAGGACAGGATGTGCTAGAGTTCTTCACCACAAAAAGGTGTCCTCTCATGGTTGCAAATGGACTCCTATTTATAGGGATCCTCACATGGGATAACTCATGGGATATGGAGAGCCTCGTAGACGAAAGGCCTCGAATATTCCATGGCACATTCGTTGCTGAGGTAACAGCCTTGGAAGAGGGAAAGTCAGCAACTGCAGCCTGGAAACGGGTGGACGCCTGCTTGGTGTGCCAGTGATGTGCGCCTTCTTGGTGCGCCAAAAAGGTGCGCCTGAAAGGTGCGCCAACCCAGCTCACAGATCTTACTAATTGGGCTTTTAACTGGCTAATGGGTTTGGGGTTTGGTTGGTCACATCCCGAAGCAACATGCAGATACTCATCTCTAGGTCACCTCAAAATCGGGGTGTCTACACTACGTAACGCAGGAAATAAGTGGGACTCGTTCGTCATGGAGAAAGTCCAACAAGGATAGCACCGTGAATCGTCCGCCTAGAGTGAATCTAAGATGGGACAATCGAGACCTCACCCGAGGCCTAGACAAAGCTGGAAATATATGGCACTTGTCCGTCTTGGAGCAACTCCAACAAGGTTAGTACCGAGATTAGTCCGCTCGAAACGAATCATGGATGGGACAATCTAGACCTCGCCCGAGGCCTAGACAAAGCTGGCAATATGTGGGACTTGTCCGTCATGGAGCAAGTCCAACAAGGAAGGCACCGAGATTCGTCCGCCTAGAGCGAATCTAGGATGGGACAATCTAGACCTCACCCGAGGCCAAGACAAAGCTGGGAATATGTGGGACTTGTCCATCATGGAGCAAGTCCAACAGGGATGGCACCGAGCTTCGTCCGCCTAGCGCGAATCTGGGATGGGACAATCTAGACCTCGCCCGAGGCCTAAAGAAAGCTGGAAATATGTTGGACTTGTCTGCCATGGAGCAAGTCCAACAATTACGGCGCCAAGATTCATCCGCCTTGAGCGAAACTTTGATGGGACAATCTAGACCTCGCCCGAGGCTTAGACAAAGCTAGAAATACGTGGGACTTGTCCATCATGGAGCAAGTCGAACATGGATGGCACCGAGATTCTTCTGCCGGGAGCAAATCTGGGATTGGACAATCTAGGCATCGCCTGACGCCTAGACAAGGCTAGGAATATGTGGGACGTGTCCGTCATGGAGCAAGTCAAACAAGGATGGCATCGAGATTCGTCCGCCTGGAGCGAATCTGGGATGGGTCAATCTAAACCTCCCCCGAGGCCTAGACAAAGCCATAAATATGTGTGACTTGTCCGTCATGGAGCAAGTCCAACAAGGATAGCACCGAGATTCGTCTGCCAGGAGCGAATCTGGGATGGAACAATCTAGACCTCGCCCGAGGCCTAGACAAAGACGGAAATATGTGGGACTTGTCCGTCATGGAGCCAATCCAACTTGAATGGCACCGAGATTCATCCACCCGAAGTGAATTTGGGATGGGACAATCTAGACCACTCACGAGGCCTAGACAAACTCGGAATACGTGGGGCCTGTCAGTCATGGAGCAAGTCCAATAAGGATGGCATCGAGATTCGTCAGCCCGGAGCGAATACGGAATGGGACTATCTAGTCCTCGCCGGAGGCCTAGGCAACGTTGGAATATGTGGGACTCGTCTGTTGTGGAGCAAGTCCCACAAGGATGGCACCAAGATTCGTCCACCCGGAGCGAATCTAGGATATGACAATCTTGACCTCACCTGAGGCCTAGACAAAGACAGAAATATGTGGGACTTGTCCGTCATGGGGCAAGTCCAACAAGGATGGCACCGAGATTCGTCCGCCCAGAGCGAATCTTGGATGGGATAATCTTGACCTCGCCCGAGCCCATGACAAAGCTGGGAATATGTGGGAATTTCCGTCATAGAGCAAGTCCAACAAGGATGGCACCGAGACTCGTCCACCAGGTGCGAATCAGGGATTGGACAATCTAGTCCTCGCCTATGGCCTAGTCAAAGCTAGAAATATGTGGGACGCGTCCGTCATGGAGCAAGTCCAACAAGGATGGCACCAACATTCGCCCACCTTGAGCGAATCTAGGATGGGACAATCTAGACCTCGCCCGAGGGCTAGACAAAGCGGGAAATATGAGGGACTTGTCCGTCATGGAGCCAGTCCAACAAGGATGGCAACGAGATTCGTCCACCCAGAGCGAATATGGAGTGGGACAATCAAGACCTCGCCCGTGGCCTAGACAAAGCTGGGAATATGTGGGGCATGTCCGTCATGGAGCATGTCTAGCAAGGATGGCACCGAAATTCGTCTGCCTGGAGCGAATCTGGGATGGGACAATCTAGGCCACACCAGAAGCCAAGCCAACGCTGGAAATAAGTTGAACTCGTCAGTCATGGGGCAAGTCCCACAAGGATGGCACCATGATTCGTCCGCCCAGAGCGAATCATGGATGGGACAATCTAGACCTCGCACGAGCCCTAGACAAAGCTGGAAATATGTGGGACTTGTCCATCAAGGAGCAAGTTCAACTAGGATAGCACCGAGATTCGTCCACCCAGAGCGAATCTGGATGGGACAATCTACACCTCGCTTGAGGCCAAGACAATGCTGGAAATATGACGGACTAGTCTGTCATGGAGCAAGTCCAACAAGGATGGCACCAAGAATGCTCCGCCCGGAGCGAATCTGGGATATGACAATCTAGACCTCGCCCGAGGCCTAGACAAAGCTAGAAATTTGTGAAACTTGTCCGTCATGGGGCAATTCCAACAAGGATGGCATCGAGATTCGTCCGCCCGGAGCGAATCTAGGATAGGACAATCAAGTCCTCACCCGAGGCCTAAACAAAGCTGGGAATATGTGGGGCTTGTCCGTCATGGAGCCAGCCCAACAAGGATGGCACCGAAATTCGTCCTCCCGGAGCGAATCAGGGATCGAACAATCTATACCTCGCCAGAGGCCTACGCAACGCAGGAAATATGTGGGACTCGTCCGTCATGGAGCAAGTCCAACAAAGATAGCATCGTGAATCGTCCACCTGGAGCGAATCTAAGATGAGACAATCTAGACCTCGCCCGAGGTCTAGACAAAGCTGGAAATATATGGCACTTGTCCGTCTTGGAGCAACTCCAACAAGGTTAGTACCGAGATTCGTCCACCCGAAACAAATCATGGAAGGGACAATCTAGACCTTGCCCGAGGCCTAGAAAAAGCTGGCAATATGTGGGACTTGTCCGTCATGGAGCAAGTCCAACAAGGAAGGCACCGAGATTCGTCCGCCTAGAGCGAATCTAGGATGGGACAATCTAGACCTCACCCGAGGCCAAGACAAAGCTGGGAATATGTGGGACTTGTCTATCATGGAGCAAGTCCAACAGGGATGGCACCGAGCTTCATCCGCCTAGCGCGAATCTGGGATGGGACAATCTATACCTCGCCCGAGGCCTAGAGAAAGCTGGAAATATGTTGGACTTGTCCGCCATGGAGCAAGTCCAACAATTACGACACCGAGATTCATCCGCCTTGAGCGAAACTTTGATGGGACAATCTAGACCTCGCCCGAGGCCTAGACAAAGCTGGAAATATGTGGGACTTGTCCGTCATGGAGCAAGTCAAACATGGATGGCACCGAGATTCTTCTGCCGGGAGCAAATCTGGGATTGGACAATCTAAGCATCGCCCGATGCCAAGACAAAGCTAGGAATATGTGGGACGTGTTCGTCATGGAGCTAGTCAAACAAGGATGGCATCGAGATTCGTCCGCCCGAAGCGAATCTGGGATGGGTCAATCTAGACCTCCCCCGAGGCCTAGACAAAGCGAAAAATATGTGTGACTTGTCCGTCATGGAACAAGTCCAACAAGGACAGCTCCGAGATTCGTCCGCCCGGAGCGAATCTGGGATGGAACAATCTAGACCTTGCCCGAGGCCTAGACAAAGTCGGCAATATGTAGGACTTGTCCGTCTTGGAGCCAATCCAACTTGAATGACACCGAGATTCATCCACCCAAAGCGAATTTGGGATGGGACAATCTAGACCTCTCCCGAGGCCTAGACAAACTCGGAATATGTGGGGCTTGTCAGTCATGGAGCATGTCCAATAAGGATGGCACCGAGATTCGTCCGCCCGGAGCGAATCTAGAATGGGACTATCTAGTCCTCGCCGGAGGCCTCGGCAACGCTTGAATATGTGGGACTTGTCCGTTGTGGAGCAAGTCCCACAAGTATGGCACCAAGATTCGTCCACCTGGAGCGAATCTGGGATATGACAATCATGACCTCGCCCGATGCCTAGACAAAGCTAGAAATATGTGGGACTTGTCCATCATGGAGCAAGTCCAACAAGGATGGCACCGAGATTCGTCCACCCAGAGCGAATCTTGGATGGGATAATCTTGACCTCGCCCGAGCCCATGACAAAGCAGGGAATATGTGGGAGTTGTCCGTCATGGAGCATGTCCAACAGGGATGGCACCGAAATTCGTCCACTCGGGTCGAATTTGGGATGGGACAATCTAGACCTCGCCCGAGGCCTAGACAAGGCTGGAAATATGTGGGACTTGTCCGTCATGGAGAGAGTCCAACTTGGATGGCACTGAGATTCGTCCACCCAGATCGAATCTGGGATGGGACAATCTAGACCTCGCCCGAGGCCTAGACAAAGCTTGAAACATATGGCACTAGTCCATCATGGAGCAAGTCCAACAAGGATGGCACTGAGATTCATCCGCCCAGAGCGAATCTGGGATGGGACAATCTAGACCTCGTTCGAGGCCATCACATAGCTAGAAATATGTGGGACTTGTCCATCATGGAGCAAGTCCAACAAGGATAGCACCGAGATTCGTCCGCCCGTAGCAAACTGGGATGGGACAATCTAGACCTCGCCCGAAGCCTAGACAAAGCTGGGAATTTGTGGGACTTTTCTGTCAATTAGCAAGTCCAACATGGATGGCACTGAGATTCGTCCGCTTAGAGCGAATCTGGGATGGGACAATCTTGACCTCGCCCGAGGCCTAGACAAAGCTGGAAATATATGGGACTTCTCCGTCATGGAGCACGTCCAACAAGGATAGCACCAAGATTCGTTAGCCCAGAGCGAATATGGGATGGGACAATCTAGACCTCACAAGAGGCCTAGACAAAGCTGGAAATATGTGGCACTTGTCTGTCATGGAGTAAGTCCAACAAGGATAGTACCGAGATTTGTCCGGCCGAAGCGAATCTGGGATGGGACAATCTAGACATCACCCGAGGCCTAGACAAATCTGGAAATATGTGGGACTTGTCCGTCACAGAGCAAGTCCAACAAGGATGGCACCGAGATTCAACCGCCCGGAGCGAATCTGCGTTGGGACAATCTAGACCTCGCCCGAGGCCTAGACAAAGCTAGAATTATGTCGGACTTGTCTGTCTTGGAGCCAGTCGAACGAAAGTGGCACCGAGATTCATCTACCCGGGGCAAATCTGGTTTGGGACAATCTAGACCTCGCTAAGGGCCAAGACAATGCAGGAAATATGTGGGACTAGTGTGTCATGGAGCAAGTCCAACAAGGATAGTACCGAGATTCATCCGCCCGAAGCGAATCTGGGATGGGACAATGTAGACCTCACCTGAGGCCTAGACAAAGCTGGAAATATGTGGGACTTGTATATCATGGTGCAAGTCCAACAAGGAAAGTCCTGAGATTCATCAGCCCGGGGCGAGTCTGGGATGGGACAATCTAGACCTCACCCGAGGCCTAGACAAAGCTAGAATTACATTGGACTTGTCCGTCATGGAGCTAGTCCAACAAGGATAGCACTAAGATTCGTTCGCCCGAAGTGAATCTAGGATGGGATAATCTAGACCTTCCTCGAGGCCTAGACAAAGCTAGGAATATCTGGGACTTGTCCCTCATGGAGCAAGTCCAACAAGAATGGCACCGAGATTCGTCCGCCCATAGCGAATCTGGGATGTGACAATCAAGACCTCGCTAGAGGCCTAGGCAACGCAGGAAATATGTGGAACTTGTCCGTCATGGAGGACGTCCAATTAGGATGGCACCAAGATTCGTCTGCCCAGAGCGAATCTGGGATGGGACAACCTAGACCTCGCTCGAGGCCTAGACAAAGCTGGAAATATGTGGGACTTGTCCGTCATGGAGCAAGTCCAACATGGATAGCACCGAGATTCGTCCACCTGGAGCGAATCTTGGATGGGACAAACTAGACCTCGCCCGAGGCCTAGACAAAGCTGGGAATATGTGGGACATGTCTGTCATGGAGCAAGTCCCACATGGATGGCACCGAGATTCAACCGCTCGAAGCGAATCAGGGATGGGACAATCTAGACCTCACCATAGGCCTAGGCAATGCTGGAAATATGTGGGACTTGTCCGTCATGGAGCATGTCCAACGAGGATGGCAACAAGATTCGTCTTCCTGGAGCGAATCAAGGATGGGACAATCTTGACCTCGCCCGAAGCCTCGACAAAGCTGGAAATATGAGGGACTTGTCTGTCACGGAGCTACTGCAACAAGGATAGCACCGAGATTCGTCTGCCCAGAGCGAATCTGGGATGGGACAATCTAGACCTCGCCCGAGGCCTGGACAAAGCTGGAAATATTTGGGACTTGTCCGTCATGGAGCAAGTCCAACAAGGATGGCACCAAGATTCTTCAGCCCGGAGCGAATCTGGGATGGGACAATCTAGACCTCGCAAGAGGCCTAGACAAAGCAAGAAATATGTGGCACTTGTCCATCATGGAGTAAGTCCAACAAGGATAGTACTGAGATTTGTTCGGCCAAAGCGAATCTGGGATGGGACAATATAGACCTCACCCGAGGCCTAGACAAAGATGAAAATTTGTGGGGCTTGTCCGTCATGGAGCATGTCCAACAAGGATGGCACCGAGATTTTTCCGGCCAGAGCGAATCTGGGATGGGACAATCTAGACCTCGCCCGAGGCCAAGACAAAGCTAGAAATATGTGGGACTTGTCCGTCATGAGGCAAGTCCAACAATTATGGCACCGAGATTCGTCTGCCCAGAGCGAATGTGGGATGGGACGATCTTGACCACGCCCGAGGCCTAGACAAAGCTGGAAATATGTGGGACTTGTTCGTCATGGAGCAAGTCCAATAAGGATGGCACCGAGATTCGTCTGCCCGGTGTGAATCTGGGATGGGACAATCTAGACCTCGCCCGAGGCCTAGACAAAGCTGAAAATATGTGGGACTTGTCCGTCATGGTGAAAGTGCATCAAGGATGGCACCAAGTTTCGTTTGCCCGGAGCGAATCTGGAATGGGACATTCTAGACCTCGCCTGAGGCCTAGACAAACCTGGAAATAGGTAGGACTTGTCTGTCATGGAGCAATTCCAACAACGATAGCATCGGGATTCGTCTACCCATAGCGAATCTAGGATGGGACAATCTAGACCTTGCCCGAGGCCTATATAATGCCGGAAATTTCTAAGACTAGTCCGTCATGGTGCAATTCCAACAAGGATGGCACCGAGATTCGTTCGCCTAGAGCGAATCTGGGTTGGGACAATCTTGACCTCGCTAGAGGCCTAGACAAAGCTAGAAATATGCGGGACTTGTCCATCATGGAGCAAGTCCAACATGGATAGCACCGAGATTCGTCCACCCGGAGCGAATCTTGGATGGGAGAAACTAGACCTCGCCCGAGGCCTAGACAAAGCTAGGAATATGTGGGACTTGTCTGTCATGGAGCATGTCCTACATGGATGGCACCGAGATTCAACCGCTCGAAGCGAACCAGGGATGGGACAATCTAGACCTTGCCATAGGCCTAGGCAACGCTAGAAATATGTGGGACTTGTCCGTCATGGAGCATGTCCAACGAGGATGGCAACAAGATTCGTCTGCCCGAAGCGAATCAAGGATTAAACAATCTTGACCTTGCCCGAGGCCATCACAAAGCTGGAAATATGAGGGACTTGTCCATCAGAGAACTAGTCCAACAAGGATAGCACCGAGATTCCTCCGCCTAGAGCGAATCTAGGATGGGACAATCTAGACCTCGCCCGAGGCCTAGACAAAGCTGGAAATATTTGGGACTTGTCCGTCATGGAGCAAGTCCAACAAGGATGGCACCAAGATTCGTCAGCCCAGAGCGAATCTTGGATGGGACAATCTAGACCTCGCAAGAGGCCTAGACAAAGCAGGAAATATGTAGCACTTGTCCGTCATGGAGTAAGTCCAACAAGGATAGTATCGAGATTTGTTCGGCCAAAGCGAATCAGGGATGGGACAATCTAGATCTCACCCGACGCCTAGACAAAGCTGAAAATTTGTGGGGCTTGTCCGTCATGGAGCATGTCCAACAAGGATGGCACCGAGATTTGTCCAGCCAGAGCGAATCTGGGATGGGACAATCTAGACCTCGCCCAAGGCCAAGACAAAGCTGGAAATATGTGAGACTTGTCCGTCATGAGGCAAGTCCAACAATTATGGCACCGAGATTCGTCTGCCCTGAGCGAATGTGGGATGGGACAATCTAGACCTCGCAAGAGGCCTAGACAAAGCTGGAAATATGTGGCACTTGTCCGTCATGGAGTAAGTCCAACAAGGATAGTACCGAGATTTGTTCGGCCAAAGTGAATCTGGGATGGGACAATCTAGACCTCACCCGAGGCTTAGACAAAGCTAAAAATTTGTGGGACTTGTCCGTCATGGAGCATGTCCAACAAGGATGGCACCGAGATTTGTCTAGCCAGAGCAAATCTGGGATGGGACAATCTAGACCTCGCCCGAGGCCAAGACAAAGCTGGAAATGTGTGGGACTTGTCCGTCATGAGGCAAGTCCAACAATTATGGCACCAAGATTCATCTGCCCAGAGTGAATCTGGGATGGGACAATCTTGACCTCGTCGAGGCCTAGACAAAGCTGGAAATATGTGGGACTTGTTCGTCATGGAGCAAGTCCAATAAGGATGGCACCAAGATTCGTCTGCCCAGAGCGAATCTGGGATGGGACAATCTAGACCTCACCCGAGGCCTAGACAAAGCTGGAAATATGTGGGTCTTGTCCGTCATGGTGAAAGTCCATCAAGGATGGCACCAAGTTTCGTCTGCCCGTAGCGAATCTGGGATGGGACATTCTAGACCTCGCCTGAGGCCTAGACAAACCTGGAAATATGTAGGACTTGTCCGTCATGGAGCAATTCCAACAACGATAGCATCGGGATTTGTCTGCCCGTAGCGAATCTGGGATGGGACAATCTAGACCTCGCCCGAGGCCTAGACAATGCCTGAAATTTGTAAGACTTGTCCATCATGGTGCAAGTCCAACAAGGATTACACTGAGATTCATTGACCTAGAGCGAATCTGGGTTGGGACAATCTTGACCTCGCCAGAGGCCTAGACAAAGCTGGAAATATGCGAGACTTGTCCGTCATGGAGCAAGTTCGACAAGGATTGTACCGAGATTCGTCCACCCGGTGCGAATCTGGGATGGGACAATCTAGACCTCACCCGAGGCCTAGACAATGCTGGAAATATGTGGGACTTGTCCATCTCGGAGCAAGTCCAACTTGGATGGAACCGAGATTCGTCCGCCCGGAGTGAATCTGGGATGGGACAATCTAGACCTCGCCCGAGGCCTAAACATAGCTAGAAATATGTGAGATTCTTCCGTCTGGAGCAAATCTAGGATGGGACAATCTAGACCTTGCTCGAGGCCTAGACAAAGCTGGGAATATGTGGGACTTTTCCGTCATGGAGCAAGTCCAACATGGATAGATTGGATTCCGCACACCTAGAGTGGGGTGCCGATACGACTTCGTCCAAGTGGAGGAAGATCGAAACGGGGGTTCATTAGATTGCGTGTACCTGGTGCAGAAGCCAATGCCGACTTAATTTTTCCAGGTCTAGGCTCCAAAATGATATTCTTGACTATTAGCTTGGTTTTCCCCAGTGCGAAGTCAACAGGCAGAAAATGGCAGCGGTTTGGACCAGTTGAGCATTTGTTGTTGCGGCAACTATTTCCACTTCAATCAAAAGCATCTGAATATGTTGGCAAAAAGGCTCTGATGATTAGACTGTTCCAACATGCAATGAACCAAATGGCAGAGCACGAAAGCCTGGAGTCTGTGTCATCTCTGGATCTTTTAGAGCCTCTAACTATGGGAAATGGTTTATGGCTTAGAGCAACTCCACAGATCGACCAGGTTTTCTCAGCTTCATCCTCTGAAATCTCGTACCTATTGTTGTGTTGTTTGATGGATGGATTACTTGTAGGAATGTTTGAAGAGAGGCATGCTCATTGCATTTGATCGCTTTGTACATTGCTCATCCTCTTCTGAAAGATAGCGGTCGCACCCTCTGATTTGACAGTAAAAGCTTGGATCAATATGGCCATAGACACGTATGTGGCCAATGTTCAGCTCGGTGCATCCACACACGAGGTAACTAGCATGCTCTTGGGTGGATTATGGGGTTTCTAACTATTGAAGTAGCTGACATGCCCTTTGTTGAGAGTATGTTGCAGCAAATTCGCGCGTGCCTTACCAAAAGGCAGCTGACATGCCCCTGGTTTGGAGCGAAAGGTTCTTCATAAGGCCAATGACATGCCCTCGGTTTGAACGTCCTTTGCTAAGTTCTCAACCAAAAGGCAGCTGGCATGCCTCTGGTTCAAGAATGAGGCAGTGCCCTGCAAAGCAGATGAGATGAATGGTCATGAGTTATGCATAAATGATGCCATTTTTACTGTCTTGCCATTTTGTTTGCCCTCAGCTTTTGGAAAGCTTCTAATACCTGTTGTTAGGAAGGAGGGAATCTCCGACTCACCCGACACCTCCTAGACATCCTAGATTAGGGTTGGTGCTCCGGAAAGGGTGAGGTAGTAGTTTAGTTGGGTTGTGTGGTAGAACAAGCTTCGTACCGAACTCCCTAAGGCCCTGCACCTACTTTTTTTAGTGATCCTTTTTCTTTTACTCCCTCATAGGCTTGTGGATTCACTCTGCCCCTTGCTTGGAGGTAATGGGTACCTAGGCAGTTGCTGAGGCTGCTTTGATAGTGAGTGAGGGGTGGCTAATCCCTTGGGCGGTGGTGACCCTTTTTAGGTACATGCTTCGACTCCTCTCCAAGGTAGGTGATAGGGATAGAGTTATTCTACTCACCTCTTTCTTTTAGGGCCAACTTCTGTCTGCGCCTTCTATCTTCTCATTTCTTTTAATGCCCTTATCTATGGCGTTATAATTTTTATTTTGCTCACACACTCGCTCACATCCTAACATTTTATCTCCCTCTGGAGGTGTAGGTCCCTCGGGGCGTTTGGATTTGTCGCCTTGTTCTCGATGAATGGTGGCTCCCTTACTTACTGGGATGTCCATGTAGTATTGGCTGAGGGGGAATGGATCCCTTTTCCTAACAGGCAAGCTTATCCGATTTTCATCACCAAGCTAAATGCCCAAGCATATGCCATTAATGCGTGCATGCATGATTTCTTTTTGATGCTTTTGTGTTAAGATGCAATGCGTGCATAACAAGTGCAGAGGAAACAAACATGAACGTAGGATGATGCAAAATGCCTGAATAGAAAGAATGATGCGGGTGGAAATGTGGTAGAAAAGCTTTGCAAGGCAAGGATACGACTCCAAGTCACCGGTAGAATGAGTTGACTAGCTCTGATTGCTCCATATGGTCCATCAAAGCCATGCCAGTGGAATGGACCTGAGTTTCCCATGATGAGGGAGTGGCTGCTTCAACCATTGCTATTTTACCTTTCCAATGCCTCATTTCTTCCATGGTGTCTTCTTCTAGCACGACGAGCTGTTCTTGGAACAAAAATTCCATGTCCTGGAGCATCTCGTCGATCTGTCTCTACAACCGCTCCTTTTGTCCTTATCAGAGGCATGATCCGTGAGGTACACAGACTCTTGGTCATTGCTCATGCAAGGGTCAGTACTCCCAGCCGACAAATGAATTTGAGCAGACACTGTGATAGAAGATGCGGCTGGCATTGTAGATGAAGCTGAAATTGTTGTTTCTAAGGCTGTGATTGTAATGAGGACTGACATAGCTGCTGGGGTTGCCACAAGGACTGTTGTTGTAATTGAAACTATTATGATTGACTGATGTTGTTCCTGGTGTGGCAATTGCAACTGGGACTACTGTGGTCTGAGCTGAAACTGCTACAATTGAAACTGGAGTTACTGTGGTCGGAATTGAAAATGTTGTGATTGAAGTTGAAATCGCTGTAGTTGAGGCTGAAACTGCTGTAATAGGAATCATAACTGTTGTTGCAAGAATTGAAATTGTCGTGGCATTCTCCTCAGAATAGTAATCCTCACTGTCTACTCACTCAATTGTACTTGACAGTGTATCTTCTTGTAGCACTGCTGTGTCCAAACCTTGACCTGGATCGAGAATCCCTGCACTAGCAAAGTGAGTAAAGGTAGGAGGGGACTTCTACCTCGATTGCAGCAAGCACCGAGAATGTTGCAGCTATTGGTAACTGAGTCTTTCTCGCTTTCTCCTCTCCTCAACAGCAACGACTTAGCGATCCCATGTCCATACTCCTAGAGAGGTGTCCCTTTCTCATATTGCCAATAGTGACATATATTCTTGACCATCCTAGGAGGATTGCTACGAACAGGTGGGTAGCTGCCATGCTCAAATTCAGAGATGAAGTTAACCGGCTCAAAACGATTAACCCAGGATAGAACATCGAAAGGCTTGGTGTCAAAGTGGACAGCCTGGTGGGATAGGGTTGAGACAATAGCTTTTAGCAGTGATGGCTGTTCCCCACCAGATCTAGGGTATTTATATGTACTGGATCAGATGGGTTCACGGCAAATTGGCGAACTCTGGCTAGGCCTCCTATGGCAAAACAAAGAACAAGAGTGGCACACACGAGTGCTGCCGGATAGAACTAGGGAAGAAGCAGCACGATGAACAAAGCTGATGAGACCCAATGGATTCTCTTGGAAAGAACTAAGGGAGTGAGAATGAACCCCTGAAGCTCCTGCATCCTCGGAGCTTGCCGGCTCAAACAAGGTGGGGTCAACTATTCTAGGGTATGCACGTGCATATGGGGGCGTAGGTTCAGGTGCCTATGTGAGCTGCCTCCTGTGGGTTGACGACAATGTCTCCATCGTCAATCAAGTCCTGGACAGCACTCCAGAGAGCACAACAGTTGTTCGTCGAATGTCCACGAGTGCGATGAAAATTGCAGAATAAATCCGCTTTATACCACTTAGGAAGAGGGTCAAGTTGTGGACAGATCTCTGGTAGCTGTAGGAGTGGTGCAACTTTAGGAAGGATATCGCTCAATGACTCACCGAGTGGGGTGAAGTCGCCTTCCTTACGGCGAGGTCGCCTTTGCCGTTGTTGCTGCCCTTGCTGCCCTTGCTGAGCTGACACAGCGTGACGTGTCGGCTCGACAGTGGTGTGTGGTGCAGTGCATGCAAAGCTAGATGCTGGTGAGGGTGCAGATATAAGTGTGGGTACTATTCCCTGCGTGCCAATAACAATGGTCCCATTGTCAATTAAAGTCTGAATGACATCCCGCAAAGTGTGACAACCATCAGTCGAGTGCCCCAGGGCTCGATGATAATCGCAATATACGCTTGTGTCATACCACAGAGGAGGTGAAACTGGTAGAGGACGTGGATCGGGGAGTCTTAGAAGCGACACAACTTGAGGAAAAACAGCTCTCAGCGGCCAGCCTAGTGTAGTGTAGTCACTTTTAGTACGACAGCCTTATTTCTGCTTAGGTTGTTGTCCCTACAGAGCCAACGTGACGTGATGCACCAGCTTGACGGTGGAAGGTGTGTGCATAGTGTGTAGTGATGACCTACGTGTTGGGATCTGAACCTGATGCTGAGGTGGACAGTGAGTATGCTGTGTTGTGTGTGATGTTGAACGTGAGAGCAACAACTGCGGCATCGGTACAACTCTGGGCGACGGGCTCGAGAAGTGTTGTATTCTCTCACAACTAAGGAGTTCGTCCTTAAATGACTGTGATGCATGCTATGACAAGTGTAGCTGTGGTGTAGGAGGTAGAGATAACGGCCCCATCGCTGGAGCAGTGTGAAGTTGGGGCGATGGTATGGGCGATGGTGCAATGGGATGAGCCTGCAATGCTATAGTGGTCAGCACTGGAACTCCAAGGGTCGAAGAAGGAGGACCCCCAATAGGATTGAGGGTAAGAGCCATGTGCTCGAGTCTAGAGGCCAAAGCTCTCAAGTACTGAGCCTGCATGGCCGAGGACTCAACAAAAGACGGGTTAGAAGGCAAGAGAGGAGCAAGAGTGGATCCCAACACAGAATTAGCTGTAGCTGGCAGGACCTCTGAAACAAGGGGGCCCGAGAGGGGGAACACAGTTGTCAATACATTCAGGGCCTGTGTGGTGGTTGGCAAGGGTGAGTGAACTAGCTGGGTTACTGAGGTAACAGGTAAGGGTGACTGTGCTGATAGGGTTGTTGGATACTCCAGACCGGTGGTGAGTTAATTGGATCACATTCATCGTGAAGATTGAACCCTCGAGAAAGGAGCGATACAGGGATAGTGGAAACGGAGCAGAAGAATCATGGATCAAATCTAAGGGGTCTACCACAGTAAAGTTGGACCGGGCGGGAAAGATAGATTGGATTCCAGATGTCCCTGGTGTGCTTGGATGGCCATGCTCGAGGAGAGACTGGCTAACAACGCTAGAGGGGATAGGGACGGATGCAGATGCTTGTGCCCGTGTGGGTTAAGACTCTGCCTGTTGGGTGTGTATGACAATGACCTTGTGGTCGATCAAGTCTTGAATAGCATCCCAGAGTGAGAGGCAATTATCCGTCGCATTCCCCGCGGTGTGATGGAAATTGTAGAATAAATCCGCTTTATACCACCCCAGCAACAGATGTGGCGGTGGGCGAATCCTAGGAAACTTCAAGAGTGACTGTACCTTAGGGAGGATGACGCTTAAGGGCTCGACCAAAGGCATGAAGTGGCGCACTAGGCAGTGTAGTCACGCATGTCCCTAGTACCGTCCTTGCCTTGCCGATACGATGGGGTATACCAGCTCGACGGTGGTGGTGATCTGAGAAGTGTGTGATGCTCTACGCGTGGGTGCACAAACTAACTACTGCCGAGCTGGATGTCTCGTTTTGGGGAATGCCTCTCCTTTTGTTGGAGTTGTTGCTCACGTCGTTGTGGTTGTAGCTGCTGCTGCTTGTTCCCGAGGCGGAAGTGGGTGATGTAGCTCGCATGGCGAATACGGTAAGTGCAGGGAAACTGCCACTACGCACACTACAAGAAAAATTAGATTTTGCGAGGACAAGCGGCGAGGACTTAGCGAGGAAATGTCCTCGTAAAAATATAACGAGGCGATATAGCGGGGAGCTTGCGAGGAAATGTCCTCGCTTAAATTTAGCGAGTAGATA
>JAMKQA010004158.1:0-12778 GCA_024699735.1 Posidonia australis | reverse complement strand
ACTTAACAATCATATGCAAATGGTGAACATATAAATAGTATATTTGTAGCTCATTTCATAGCAAGTATTTGCATGAATCATGATTCCTTATATAAAAACAGAGATGAAAACAACTTACAGAGATCATATGATGCAAAATTTAACATACAGAGCATCTTATACGTGGTGCAATCATCTCATCATATGAAAATAACTTACTAACAGATCATCTATCAAGTTTTTACATGCTTTTATATGGTGTAATATCTAGAGCTTAAATAAAAGGATTAGTGAAAGAGGAGTAAGGATCTTACCTTGCTTATGGTGTTTCCTCCTTGATGGCTCAAGATAATATTTCCCTGTTGCTTTGGATGGACTGAGAATGCTTTGGAATGTAAGGGTATCTCCAGGAAACGAGAGAGGGTTGCTGGTAGTAAGTGAATGGCTTAACTAAAGAGTGATGAGTTGCCAAGTCTCTCCCAAATGGTTGCCAATGGAGGTCTTTTTATAGAGCTCCACAAGGGTAACTTCCATGAGATGCAGACAGCGTCGCAAATGAAGAGCCAAGCGTAGATTCGTATGGAATATCTGTTGGCAAGGGTTGCAAGCATGGGAAATGGAAAGCCAGTAGCCAGCACTCTGAAAAGTGGCTGTGCGCCAGCTTGGTGCGCTAGGATAGTGCTCTGATTAGGTGCGCCTCCTTGATGCTCTAGCTAGGTGCGCCACTTTAGTGCTTCTGCTTGGTGCTCCAGTCAAGTGCTCCACATTGGTGCTCTCCACTAGCTACATGAATTGCTAATTGGGCCATAGGCTTGTGGTCGGTTTGTGTGATGATCTTTGGCTAGTTAAAATGTCAAATAGGATTCAAAAAGTAGTTGAGCTTTCGACATCCAAAGCAACATCTGGAGAGTTTACCTATGAGCCACCATAAAATCGGGGTGTCTACAAATGCCCCTCCCTAAGCGATGTCGAGGAACAATGGGAACCGAGACCGATGGTTAGGGTTGACCAGATACCCCCATTTTGAGGTTGCGAAGGAATGGTGTTTGCTGTAGGCGTTATATCACTTATCTGATGGATTCATCGAAAGTCATGACATGTTGCCAAATGAAAATGAAAAATGCATGCGACTGTTGATTGAAATGCTGGAAATGTGTGATGCCAATGCAAGATGCAAATGCAAGAGCCGATGTTTGATGCTAACATTGATAATACGAGTAATGAGTGCTTGTAAGTGGATGCAATGCTGATGGCAATGCTGAAGTAACAAGGCAAAAAAAAAAAGAAATCTTGCACATAGAGCGAACCACTGGTAGGAAAATGATAAGTTGTCGGACTCATCAGCCAAATTTTTTGAGGTTATCAACCTGAGGAGGTAGGATATGACAAGTCATCTAAGTCTCGTCAACCCGGTCGCTAGACAGCATGACGGTTGTCAACCAAGTAGTTGGGGATACCAATCCAAAGAAAAAGGGCGTGACAAACATACTATTTGTCAAACAAGAAAGAGGGCCCTGTCCGCACAGACGTAGGGCAAGCAAAGGGATTTTTCATCCACGAAAACCAAAAAGAATAAGATAGAAAAGGACCTTGACCGCCTTGTCAAAAGGTCAAACAGGTGGATTTCGCGCCCACGAAAATCCAAGGGAAAGGAGAAGGACCTTGACCGCCCGGTCAAAGGTCAAGCAAAAGGATTTCGTGCCTGCAAAAACCCAAGGAAAAAGGATAGGGACCTTAACCGCCCGATCAAAGGTCAAACAAAAGGACTAAGCGCTCACGAAAACCCAAGGAAAGCTAAAGAAAGGACCTTGACCGCCCAGTCAAAGGTCGAACAAGAGGATTTCGCACCCACGAAAATCCAAGGAAAAGGATATGACCATGACCACCAAGTCAAAAGGTCAACAGCTGGATTTCGCACCTACGAAGATCCAAGGAAAAGGATATGACCTTGACTACCTGATCAAAAGGTCAACAGTTGGATTTCGCGCCTAGGAAAATCCAAGGAACAGGCTAAGACCTTGACCGCCCAGTCAAAAGGTTAATAGATGGATTTCGCGCCTGCAAAAATCCAAGGAACAGGATAAGACCTTGATCGCCCAGTCAAAAGGTCAACAGGTGATTTCGCGCCAGCGAAAATCCAAGGAAAAGGATAAGACTTTGACTGCCTGGTCAAAAGTTCAACAGTTGGATTTTGCGCCCGTAAAAATCCAAGGAACAGGATAAGACCTTGACCGCCCAGTCAAAAGGTCAACAGCTGGATTTCGCGCCAGCGAAAATACAAGGAAAAAGATAAGACCTTGACCACCCAGTCAAAAGGTCAATAGCTGGATTTTGTGCTGGCGAAAATACAAGGAACAGGATAAGACCTTGACCGACCGGTTGAAAGGTCAAACAGCTGGATTTCGTGCCCACGAAAATCCAAGGAAAAAGATAAGACCTTGACCGCCTGGTTAAAAGGCCAAAGAAAAGGATCTCGCGCCTACGAGGAAAAAGGAAAAGAAATGACCTTGATTGCCCAGTCAAAGGTCAACTTTGACCGCCTTGTCAAAAGACAAGGAAAAGCAACAGAAATGACCACGACTGCCTGGTCAAAGGTCGACTCTGACCGTCCGATCGGAAGCCAAGGAAAAGGATTATCTCGCGCCTGTGAGATTCCAGGGAAAGAAAAGGAAATGGCCTTGACCACCCGGTCAAAGGTCGACTCTGACCGTCCAATCAGAAGCCAAGGAAAAGAATCTCGTACTCGCGAGAATCTAAGGAAAGCAAAGGAGAGGACCTTAACCACCCGATCAAAGGTCAAACAAAAGGATTTCGTGCCCACGAAAATCCAAAGAAAGCAATGAAAATGACCACGACCACCCGGTCGAAGGTCGACTCTGACCGCCCTGTCAAATGCCAAAGAAAAGGATCTCGCGCCCGCGAGGGAAAAGGAAAAGACCTCGACCGCCCAGTCAAAGTTCAAATAAAAGGATTTTGCTCCTGCGAAAATCCAAGGAAAGCAATGGAAATGACCTCGACCGCCCGATCGATGGTCGACTCTGACCACCTGGTCAGAAGGCAAAGAAAAGGATCTCACGCCTGCGAAGAAAAAGGAAAAGAAAGGAAAAGACCTCGATCGCCCGGTCAAAGGTCAAACAAAGGGATTCTGAGCGTACGAAAATCCAAGGAAAGCAACGGAAATGACCTCAATCGCCCGATCGAAGGTCAAACAAAAGGATTTGGTGCTCGTAAAAATCCAAGGAAAGCAAAGAAAATGGACCTTGATCGCCCGATCAAAGGTCCAACAAAAGGATTTCGCGCCCGCAAAAATCCAAGGAAAGCAAAGGAAAGGACCTTGACCGCCCGGTCAATGGTCAAACAAAAGGATTTCGCGCTCGCGAAAATCCAACGAAAGCAAAGGAAAGGACCTTGACGCCCGGTCAAAGGTCAAACAAAAGGATTTCAAGTCCGCGAAAATCAAAGGAAAACAAAGGAAAGGACCTTGACTGCCCGGTCAAAGGTCAAACAAATGTATTTTGTGCCTGCAAAAATCCGAAAAAGAAGGGATTGAAGGTTCTCATCCACCTAGAATGAGAATCCGAAAAAGAAAAAGCGATGATCCCTGGATTGTCCCCCAGGAAGGAAGCTGGCTCAGCTGCGCAGGGCAAAACTGAAATTGTGCTCGCTGTTGGCTCTATGGCAAGGAAATCAGAGTTCTTGCTGAGATGCATGTGCAATATCCTCTGAAGGAACCTTGCTAGATTGCCGATCGGAATTGCCTTGGAAGAAACCCAACGGGTCTGCAGGCTGTTGCTATGCATGCCACCAGTCTGTTTCATATGCCATGACAGCTATGCTTCTGTGTTGCGTCTACTGACAGGCTTATCCTGAAGTGCTTGCAAGAAGCCTCATCTGCATGCTCCCAAAAGTAGTACTGTCCCTATGATCTTCTTGACTTAGAAAAGGTAGCTGGCATGCCCCTAGTCAAAGCCCTATTCCCAACCAAAGAGCAGTTAACATACCCCTGGCTGAAGATCCCTTTTTGTCAAAATTCCAACTTGAAAGGTAGCTGGCATGCCCTTGGTTGGAACGCAGGCAAACGCCTTGCAAAGAAATGCAAAGTGCAAAAGTGGTGAACTCTCCAATGCTAAATACCAAATGATTTATGTAGAACTCATATGATGGAAGCAAGATTTACGCATGGTTGATAGAAGATATGCCCTCAGCACCGAGGAAGCCTTCATTGCCTGCTACAAGGGACTATAATGTCCTCAACTCACTTGGTGCTACCTCGATTCCTTGGTTTATGGTGGCTCTCACTCAACCAATGGATTTTTCAGGATAAAATGGGCTCCATGCCAAACACCTAGGGCCCTATACCTACTTTTCTCGATAATTCATTTTTCTTTTACTCCCTCAAAAGCATGCTGACCAATCCTATCCCTACTTGAAGGTAATAAACACCTAGGCTGTGGGGAGGCTGCTTTCTCTTTTTTCATTTTGATGTAAAAGGGGTGGCTAGTCCCTTTGCAAATATGGTCTTGGTAGGTGTATGCTTCGACTCCTCTCCATGTTAGGTGATAGGGATAGAGTCGTCTTGCATGCCTCTCTCATTGGAGCCAACTTCTATCTTCAACTTCTATCTTCTTATTTCCTTTGTGCTCCAAAGTCTATATTTTTATTGGCTCACACTCTCACTTTCATCTTAGCATTTTGTCTCCCTCAGGAGGTATAGGCCCCTTAGGAATTTGTACATTTCGCCCACTATCCCACGAATACTAGCTCCCTAACTCCCTAAGTCACATAGGTAGCAACACGTGAGGAGGATCAAAACTCTTCCTAAGCAGGTTGGCTTCCCGATTTTCCTCATCGGGCAATGGTTATGCCAATGTTCATATTATGATTACAATGCAAACGAAAGGAAAATACAATGCATATTTAGGTGATATGCGAATGCAATAAACAAGAAACATAGCGATGCATGGCCTATAATGAAATACTTTGCAAGGCTCGGGAGTGGCCGACGATCGCTGGTAGTACTTCTTCAATTAGGAGGTGCTGACGGGTGACGATCATCGGTCCAACAAAGACTTTCTCCAATTCATGAAGGACCATAATTGAAGCTTGGTCCTGGTGGTTCAGGCTGTAGTGGTGAAACAACTGTTTTCCCTTCTCTGACTCTGTCGTGCTCTACTAAATCTTCTGCGAGTACATCCAACTCTTCCTGGAATAAAATGTCCAGATCTCCAACTGTATCATCTATCAGGCTCTTGAGTCTACCTTCTGAACAGGATCTTGTCCTGCTACTGCCTGACGCACTGCCAACTGTTCTGACGTTGCTAAGCACTGTACAACTCTGAAACTGCTTACAGGTCTGCTCTGACAATGAATGACCATTGAGGCTATGAACAAACTTTGGCTTGGATTCAAGATGCCTGCACTGGTGAAGTTAATTAAATCATGGGAAATGATCATTTTTGCGAACTTACCTGAGCGCAGGGGATCTCTTCCATTGGTTCCGACGCTCGTATCCCAATTCGTCGTGCTCTCTTTGTTCTTCCGCCTTGACCGGTTTTGTGGTTTCTTAGCCGTATCACCCAAGGGATTCCTTTCTCGTATCCCCAGTTACGACACAAGTTTTCGACCATCAGATGGGGATCACTATGAATGGCCAAATGGTAGGAATGGAATTGACTAGCTCAAACTAGTTGACACGGTACAAAACATTATCGGTTCAGGCTTGAAGCGGATGGGGTTTGAAGCTGAATAATGACTGCCTCAATTGGAGGATGAATCAAACTAATGACTTCCCGGAATCACCAAAGAAGGCTAGATACAACTGGCATAAAAAATAGTAGGGCGAATAAAAGATCGGATAGAATCAACTAGAAAAAATGGAATTGACTCCCGAGGGGCCTACTGCTCTCGAGTCTGAATGCTGAGGAAATGGCTGGCTAACTATGTTGGGTTGTACTGGTGGTGCTTGTGTGGCTGCTGATGTGGGCGCGGGGCCTGCCGCCTGTGTGTTAATCACAATGACCTTTTGGTCAATCAAGTCCTGGATTGCGTTCCTTAGTGTCAGGCAATTATTCGTCGAGTGACCTACGACTCGATGGAAATTGCAGAACGCATTCATGTTATACCAGGCAGGAAGCTGACTTGGTGGCGAGCACACCTCAGGCAGCCTTAGGAACGATGCGACATTAGGGAATACCATGCTCAACGATTCCACTAAAGGGGTATAGTAGCGCCTATCACGGTGTTGCCGCCTTGGCTGCGGATGTGCCAATGGCAGGCGCACCACCACCTGAGGAGTAGGATAAAATGGAGTGGCAGTGGGAGTGATGTGTGGTGCATGAGGTGCTCTAGGTGTGGGCGTGGCTGCATAAACTACTTGATGTTGAGGGGGCAGATGGACATTCACCAGTGCAGTAGGGGATCTAATGTAAGAAACTGTATCCTTGGAGGGATCCCACCTCCGGGGTGGATTGGCATTATGGTTATTGTTGTTATTGCTGCTGCTGGCGCCACTATGTGAGGAAGTGGCTTGGTTGGCGAATGCAGAGAGCGTTCGAAAACTGCCGCGGTGCAGTGAACTCTCAACATAGGCACCCGCCTGAAGTAGTGCAGAAAAAGTGGCGACTGGCTGATTACTGAGCAGAGCCCCGACTGCTGGTTGTGCTCCTTGGATCATGATCTCAATAGACTCCTTGTCAGAGGGTCTATCTTTGACCTACGAAGCCATGGACCGCCAATGCCAACCATACTCCCCAAATGTTTCTTGGGGCCTTTACTTAATTGCGACTAAGTCCTCGTGCTTTGGGACTAGGTCAAGGTTAAAGGAATACTGTTCAAGGAACGCCTGTGTAAGGTCGTCCCAAGTCCTGATGGTGGCCATGACGAGGGAGGTGAACCACTTCAACGTGGGCCCCGTAAGACGTTTTGGAACAAGCGGATTAACAACCTTTCGTCAGCTTGGAGCTGGGTGAGGTCTCCGCAATAGGCTCTCAAATGAGAAATTGGGTAGCCCCTATCATTATATTTGTCGAATTCCGGGATTTGGAAAATCGGTGGGGGAGTCGCCTCTGGAAAATAACAGAGGTCCTAGAATTGGTAGGACCGGCGGTCCTTGCCTTGCACTTGTCGAAGAGTGCACTCCAAATCATTAACCCTCGCAAGGAGAGTGTCTGGAGCTACTGCAATTGTAGATTGTGCAGCTGAGGCAGGTGCCGTGTACACTGTATGGGTTGCCCCTAAGGGCTCCTCCAGATCCACCATTCTGCCATTTGGTGCTACAATAGGATGGCCAGTGTACCCGTGCATGGGTACTGTGTGCTGTGGGATAAAGGATGAAGCTTGGGTTTGATGCATAGGTGAAGACAATGCAGGGGGTGGTGCTACAATAGGTGCAGAATGCAGGAGCAGGAGCTGTTGGACCGGAACGGCCTTAGGTACAATGCACACTGCGTGTGCTCTTGTCAGCCGAGATGGCTGACCACTAGATAGGAGAGATGCATGCTATGGTTGGTGCTGTGGCGGTGTTGCAAAAGACAATGTTGACACCCCTGTCACTGGAGAGACGAGGGATGGCAACGACTGTGGGGGTGGTACAGTGGGTGCAAACTGTGATCCTAGAGTTGGTTGCAAAGGCAACTCGGCAGTTGGGAAGGACAAAACTGAGAAAAGCTGGAGCACCAGCGCCAATCCCTGCAACTGCTGGGCGAGGGCCGACATGTGTTGCAGCTGCACGGTCATGGGATCGTTGCTGGTGGCCCCAACGAACAGAGGCAAAATAGGAGAAGAATCAGGAAACTGAGATCCTAGCTGCCCAAACTGGGGGGAGGCTACTACAGAGACAACCGCAGTCGGAGGAGGGGTGGTAAACACATAGACCTGAGGATGAGCAACAAATGAAGCATGCAAATGGGTCACAAGAACTGACTCAACTGCTGAGGCCCCAAAAGCAGCAAAAGACCAAGTAGGTGGAGACCTCGAAGGTGGGGTAGCCACAGGGACACGGAACTGGGGTGGCCACAGGGACACGGAACTGGGGTGGCAGAGGTTTGCTGGAAGCTAGGGCGAAAGTGGAGGCAACAGTGACAACATGGGTAGAAACAAAGGAAGGGTACACCGAAACGGGGACCTCCTCCTGAACGGTAGAGGAAAGGGGCTCGCTGACATGCTGGGCCATAGCGGATTGCAAGCGGGTACAGATCAGACTACGGCTGGGAATGAGAGGACGGATCCTAGGACAAGCTATCGTTGAAAGTGACAGATAACTCGAGAGATGTCGTCAAGAATGGGGTCGCACTGGGTGTCAGCAAAAGGACAACCTCGAGCTCAGGCTAAGGAAACTCACATGCTGACAAGAATTCTATGCACATAAACAAACAAGTTAGAAAAGATGCAATGTTTATGGTGGTATGAGATGCAAAATGCATGAATGCCTCTAGTATGCACTCCCTCTCAACCTAGGGGTGTCCTACGAAGTCGTCTACTCTAGGTTCACATAGGGGTGAATAGGTCTCCGACTCAAGGTTAGAAGATTAAGGTCCCTGTTTTAAATCCCAGCCAAAGCTTAGTCTATGAACGGGTGGTGCGTTCGAGGCCTCGTCCTCTACCAAAGCAGTAGGTTGTACCCTCTACTAACACCGACACGACCCCAGACAAAAGGGGCCACACCCGATATTTCATCCCACTCCAAAGCCATAGGATGAGACATCGAAAAATGTCCTTTGCAAACTGTATAGGCAGACTCAGGAGATGAGAAGATGCATGCCTTATATGATGAATGCAAAGTATGCTTTGAGTCTTTTACTTGAAAGTTTATTAAACTGCAGGGGAAAATTTGCAATTTGTCACTAGTTTGCCTTATGTTTTATTGATTTTGGTTTTTTATATTTTCATTAGCCAAATGGGGAGAGCAGACATGTCTCTAATCTCCTAAACATGGCATATACAAGAAGGGAAAGAAACATGCAAATCAGCCATGAATTAACAAACAGAAGCATGTGCAGGTTATGTGCAACAGTAGTGACATAGCAAATGTAAAAAAGAAACACCCATTATATAAAAGGCATGCATGTACGAAAGACACCACTTATAAAGGGACAACAGAAGCAAAGCATGGAAATAGGCAAAAAAGGAGAAAAGCCAAAGTAAATGAGAAACCCAAAACAAAAGCCAGGATTTGGTTATCCCCAGTGGAGTCACCAGTTCCTGTAACCATACCAGCGATAGCCTCGGGCTTGGCATGAGGATCGGCAAACTCATGGCAAATCAATAAAAATAATGATAAAATGCAGGAGTCGCCACCTAGTCTATTTAAAAACTGAAGACGAGGAAAACCGCTTAAAACATTCAAATCATGCAATAAAGCCAATGGATAAGGTCTTCATAAACCAGAAATGGGCAAGGATCCCTATTACACACGAGGAAGGTATTAGGCACCCTCGTGCGCCCGAAAATCGATCATTCTATGGGTTTCTCATTTACTTATATGAAATGTCGACTTTTCAGCCTTTTCTGTACACCCAAGGGCGATATGCAATGCAATGCTATAGTGTCTTGTGCTAAACATGGGTGTGTGGGCTATAGGGTGTGTCCTAATGCTCAGAAAGGTCACTCGTACGGTCGGTCAATTAGAAACCAACCTAGATGACTCATTGATAAGACTCCAGATGTTGCTTTGGATGTGACCAATCCTTGAACCAACCCCAAACCCGTAGCAAGCCTGCAGCCCAATTAGAAACCAGACCAGTAGGGGAGAGCACCTAGCTAGCACACCTACCTGGCACACTTAGCTAGCACACCTACCTAGTACACCTAGCTAGCACACCTAGCTAGCGCACCTACCTGGCACACTTAGCTAGCACACCTACCTGGCACACCTAGCTAGCGCACATAGCTGGCGCACATAGTTGGCGCACATAGCTGGCGCACCAACCTGGCGCACAGCCACTTCGCAGGCTGCCGGCTGCTGGCTTTCCACCTCCCATAGCTGTTACCTCCAACAGCGAATATGCCATGGAATCTTCCAGGCTTTTCGTCTACGAGGCTCTCCCCATTCCCATGAGTTACCCATGAGAAAATCCTATATAAGGACCCCCGTAGGTAGCCATAAAAAGAGGTTAGAAATCCTGAGTTGAAGTTAGAAACCCAGATTTCTGCAATTCTGCTCTGAGCTAGCTTCTTGCACGAGTTATACCCTCTGTCTAGCAACCCATATTCGTTTTCTGAAGCACTCCCTTGCATCCCTAAGCATCCTCGGTCCTTCCAAAGCAACAAGGATCTCTTTATCTCTGAAATATCGAGAGGGAACATCTTGAGAGGTAGGCCTTCCACTTCTTCTTCCTTTTTAGTTGCATTTTCAGAAACATGATGAAGCATGCTTAAACAGGTACGTGTAGACTGTTTCATTCCATGTTTTACGAAGTTTTCATGATAAACATGCTTATTCTTTATGCAAAATAATCTCCATGCTAGTCTTTGCTTGTGTTTCTAGCATAAAGCTTGCTTAAGTTGTTTTCCTTTTATCATTTTCTTTGCACACAGTTTTGCCATGCATTTATGTATTATCGCACATAGAAGCATGCTTATGATCATCATATTGATTGGCATTTATCCAGAACATGTCTATGCTTTGCCAACCTGCATGCTTTCATTCATACATGAACCCATCCACTTGTTTAAATTCTAAATACATGATTTACAAGATGATTTTCGATCATATGCATCTCCATCATGTTTTCAGTTTTTTAATAATGGCATGAACCCATTTGCATTAGCATGAATCATCCTATATCTCTGCTGGGGTGGACTCTTGATCAGATTGCAATCTGATCCAGTCTCCCAGGGGCACACCACTCAGGCGCACCCCACCCGCGCACTATTCTGGCGCACCCAGCAGGCACGCCAGACTGGCCAGAGATCAGATCACTTGCATTTAGCATCTTTGTTTGCATGCCTTTATTTGAGATTTTGAGTTTGATTCTTTATGATTGATTCTCTGATGTGTCATGATGACACCTGCATGCTTTTCAGTCTTATTCAGGTTGTTTTCTGTCTGTTTTCTCTGTTTTATTATTCAGTTCTAGGCTGAATCTGGTAGGTCGATTGCACCTTACTCTTTTGTGGAGAACCATGTGCATCGCCCCAGGATCCAATGGCTTGGCTGAATCATGCTTTCTTCATCTAGTTCAAATAGGTGAAACCTTGTGTGAGGCTACCAGCCCTTGAGCACAAGGTCCATAGTCATTGCATTTGCATTTCTAGCGCTTTCAAGGCATGTTTTTTCGAGTTTTACAGAATGATTCTCTACTGCATATTTTTCCAGAGTGCATCCTCTGATGTTTTGGTTTTACATGGCTTTCTGTTTTTCCCTCAGCATGTTTTCCTGACCAACCTAGACGCACATTGGTGGCGCACCAGACTGACGCACCAGTCTGGCGCACCAAATAGGTGCAGTGGCCTGTTTTCACTAGCATACAGCCTATTTTCATATGTTTTGCTTGCTTTCTCGACCCGATTTGCTTCTGGGTTTTCCTTTGGTTTTCTTCCTTGATGCATTAGGAAGGCACACCTTTGTTTTCAACAGTTTTTTTTTTTGCATTATAGATTGCATTTAGGCATCTAGAAAGCAAAGATGAAAACTCGCTCCAGATATTAGACCTTTGATCTTATTATGCAATATTATTGCATCAACACTTGACCCGGTAGACGAGCGATATTTTTGAGCATTAGGATACACCCCTACACATCATGCACCCCTATTTTAGACACCACACACATTTGCATGGCATGGCATATCGCCCTTGGGCGTACAGCAAGAGGCTGCAAAGCCGACATTCCATAAGCAAGAGAGAAACCAATAGAAGACCGATTTATCGGGCGTACGAGGGTGCCTAACACCTTCCTCGTATGTAACAGGGATCCTTACCCGCATTTCTGGTTTACGCAGCCCCCTTTTTTTATTTGTTCTGCATGATTCTTCATGTTTTATATGGTTTTCCTTGTCTTCCATTTTAATAGACTAGGTGGTGACTCCTACATTTTGCATTATTCTATTTTTGCCGTGGCTTTGCCGATTTTGGCACACATATATTATTTATTTGTGGCCACCCCCGACAACATGGTTACAGGAACTGGTGACTCCACTGGGGATAACAAGATCCTGGCTTCGTTTTGGTTTCTCTTTTGCTTTGGCTTTTCTTGCTTGCTTCGTTTTTCCATGCCATGCTTTGCTATCTTTTTTAGTGGTGTCTTTTTGCATGCATTGCATTTTGCTATGTTTTCACACATTTGCCATGCCACCACTTTTTGCACATATTGTAGAACATGCTTTCATTGATTTATTCATGTCTACTTGCATGTTTATTTCCCTTCCTGTTATGCCATGCCTAGAAGATTAGAGACATGCTTGCTTCCCTTTTTTGGTTAATGAAAACATAAAAACCAAAATTATAAATCTTAAGGCAAACTAGGGACAAATTGCAAAATCTTCCCCCATGGTTCAATAAGCCTGCAAGTAAAAAACTTAAAGCATACTTTGCATACATCATATAGGGCATGCATCCTCTACTCTCTAGGCTTACCTATACAGTCTGCGAAGGACATGTTCTGTTCATCCTAATGGCTTTGTCGTAGGATGGAAAATCGGGCTTGTTCCCCCTTAACTGGGGTCGTGTCGGTGTTAGTAAAGTGGCACAGCCTACTGCTTTAGTAGAGGTCAAGGCTCCGAAAGCACCACTCGTTCACTGCCTATGCTTTGGCTAGGATTTAGAACAGGGACCTTATTATTTCTAACCTCGAGTCGGAGACC